>BKCP01009403.1:499618-512563 GCA_008636005.1 Striga asiatica | reverse complement strand
TNAAAAAATTAATTTTTACTATATTTTAGAATATCTTTAAATTCATTATAAAAAAAAAAAAGAAAAAAAACTACAATGAAAAAAGCAAGTCAGCTATATATCGATTTGTTGTACTCCTCAAATCACATTCACAATTTGGCTACAAGAAAATGAAACTCATTGATTAAAATATTATTTTGTCAGTAGTCTTAATGTACAAGAGACTTTAAGACTCCACTTGAATATTATAAAATTTTTATTGAACATTGTACAATTTTCTTGCGTATTATAAACTTTTATTGAATATTGCATCTTATAATATAATTCTCCAAATAAATATATCTCGTGTTTTGCACGGGTCACGTACTATATATATCCCGTACATTTTTCTCTATTCATGTATATAATTATAAGTCTAGATAAATAGTCTTAAAATTGTACACCTCATGCATCGCACGGGCTCTGTACTAGTTCTCCGAACGTGGAATCCAAAATAATCTAACAGAAGGCAAATGAGATAAGCAAGCAACTATATCATCTATAATTGGCGTACAACTCGAAGGGGCGTCAGTTAAACCAAATGAAGCTTGAACAATCAAGGAAGAATCTCTCATGACAGTCATATTCGAAACATTTAATCTCTGATCCAAAAGAATCGCTTCCCGCAACGCCAAAGTTTCGACTTAATCTGAATCAACAATTTGAGCAAAACAACGTGACAGAACTTGTAAAAACACCCCATTGGTAGTACGGACAAAGACGGCGTGACAGCATATTGATTTGACATATATGTATAATTTCTTAATATTGTATTATATTTTTAAAAAATAAAATAATAAATAACATGGTAATTTATAATACTAGTACACTTTTTGAATTAATTAATCAACTCATGTAGCTACTAGGTCATCTCCTAATAATAACATTTTTCTCCGCTTCAAAATTTTTGCAGTTGAATTAGTAGTCAATGACTCTATTCTTTGATTTAGTTATGTACCCGTCTGATTTATAGCTCTCTAAAATTGTAATTTTATTCCAGAATTACACTTTTATTTGTACCAATTGTAATACAAATTAACAAATCTTCACGTTGTAAACCTGTACAGTGTACATTATACTATATACTAATATGACATCGACCATTAATCTATATATATATAATAAGAATTAACATTTACCAAAAATAGTAGCAAAAAAATAGGTCAGAATTTAATGCAGTCTATAAATAGTAAGTTTTATTATTTTTCTTATTTTTTTCTTAAAACTAGTACAGAGCCCGTGCGATGCACGGGGTGCATAATTTTAAGGCTATTTATCCAGACTTATAATTATTTACATGAATACAGAAAAATGTACGAGATATATATAGTACGTGACCCGTGCGAGGCACGTGATATATTTATTTGAGGAATACTATATTATAAGATGCAACATTCAATAAAAGTTTTATAATACGTAGGAAAATTGTACAATAAGATAGTATTCGACAAACAAACAATCATATATTATTAAAGACCTCATTGTACACAACATTATGAGTTTGATTTTTCATACAATAATAATAAGATTTTTTGTAAAAAGATAAGAAAGAATTTTCAATCTACACAAACTTTAAACGTTAGTTGTATTTACGTAAATCAATGACTATATAGACAACTAAACCCTTCAATTTAGGCTTGAAATCTACTTTATTTATGGGTGACGTAAAATAAGGATTTAATTTTGAACCGATTAAATCTTTATTCATAGGCTTGACATATTTAACTGATTTGAAGGGATTTTCTTAACTAAATCGATGTTATGGGATAAAACAAATCTATACTTACCTTTGACTTTTCCGGCAAAGTTAAAAAAATCAGTTCTGATTTTTACCCCATAACAAATCTTTAATGTCAAACCTATAAATACCAAAACAAATCTGTAATTAATATCATTCTATTTCCAGCAAGCATTAATTACCTTTGACTTTTCTGCCTACTATAGGATGACTTTTTATATAAGTATAGATTTCATATAATGCAAAGACTGAGATTATAAAAAAGAATCCTAAAAACTGAAACAATATATGTGCATAATTTAAGGCCATTAAGAAATCCATCTCTAAATCAGATTTGATTTTCAGAATATGTTTTTTTATTTCGAATTCCATACAAAATGGAATTCTTTCCAACCAATAGATGTCATAGCAAATATTAACTCTTAACTATTAGACTATTAGTACATACCGAGCAAATTGTGTACTGATTTTAGAAAGTTAAAATGATTCATGTTAGGTAATTTTACATTTTATGCATGTTGAACGGTGGGTTTTAAATATTGTTTCATAGAATATAAAAGTGTATTATATTATTTTTATGAGATGTTGAATTTGAAAATTAATAGAATTCTTCTTCATAGGAATTTTAAATGTAACAATATTCTTTGGAATCCACTACTAATAAAATCTATATTTAAAGTTTATATTTTTTTTTACCGGAAAAAATTCCTTAATTTAAGGAATCATATATCTTCAATCAGTCCACATCTATATACATTCTTCACAATTTTAAATCTTGAATTTGATGAGAATTCGTATCTATGAGTGCAAAATATGGTTTAACAAATTAATTTTTTATTATTATTCCAGTCATACTTCTTTATACGATTTTTTGTGAAAATACAAAAGTAAATTCTTAATTTTAAATCAGCCGTACATTAAAGAGTACAAATTTGTTGAAATTACAAAAGTAGTTTTTTTTTTTACTTTTAAACAGACGTAAATTTAAATCAGTCATAAAAAAGTAATATTTGTTTACCATTTAAATATTAAATCAACTTAATTAATGTTGTTTGTTTTAGTTGCCACGATTTTCTCCAAACTAAATTAACAACTGCCATGATTTAAGGGCAACATTCAATGCGACTTTATTTTTAGGAGACATTAAATGTATTTGGCGGGAAAAACTTGCTAAAAGTGTTAAATGGTTAATCTTTTAATATAATGATAGATTCATACAACATTAAATGCTATCTTAAATTTCGGGCTGTAGTTCATTTTATTATTTAAAAAATCCTGCTAAGATTTATTAAGTGTGTATGTTTTTATTTTTATTTTTTTCTTAGAAACAACGAACAAAATTAAAATCTCGGTCTTTATATTTATAAAATCTCAATTCAAAATATAACAAAAGTTTTAGAATCTCGGTCTTTATATTTGTGCCTTTAAAAAAAATTGAACGCTAAAAATATTCTTTAAATTTCATAATCAATCAATTAATCTTAATTTTTTGAAAATTACTATGTTTATTTTTTATTAATAAGCATAAAGTAAAAATAATTAATTCATTTTAAGATATATAATTTATAATCTTAATATACTATCATTTGGTATAGACATTTATTATATGAATCGTAAAATATTTTTATTTCATAAAATTAAATATATTTAAAGAAAATAAGAAAATTTCTTCGGATCAATCAGGTGATTGAATTAGGGTACTGCCCAAGTTGATTGAATTATTTTTAGGTGATATTTAAAATAGTAAAAAAACTTGACACAACTTGGTTGGTCCCAGGTGACTAAGTTATGAATCAGTTCGATCACACCAAATCGATTATTGAACCTAAATATAAATTTTATATTAAAAATATTTTATTACGTGAATGTGATGTAGTCCAAATTTCAAATAATCGTATTAACAATACTTTTATGACAACATGTTTAATGATTTATAAATATTTATATATCATTTTATTAATATTTATGTGAATAAAAAATGTTTTATTATAATATTATTAATATACATTAAATATAAGGTTCTCAGAACTAGACCGTTATCGAAACGATCAAGCTATTTTATTAAATCATTTGTAGTTTGTTCAGATTTTAATTTATAAATATTTTAATATATATATATATATATATAGTATTTATTGTAATAAATTTAAACAAAATGTGTTACTTAGATATTTAAAAAATTTATAAATTCAAATGTTTAAACTAATTGATAAAATTTATAAATTTCTATTTTATTTAAAATAATTTTAAATATAATAAAATTTATTTAAAAAATCGTGTCGATCCTACAAATCCAACCGACTGGTGTTGACGGATTCAAAAGCAAATATCTTATTCAAGTGAACTAGACTGATTATAAATCGGTTCTCTGTCCATCCGGTCGGCCTGTGTCCAACCCGATTTAATGTAAAAACAATACATATATCATGATTAATGTTATTTATATATTTAATTTATAATACAATCTTAATATTGTCTTCCCGTGCATTGCACGGGCCACGCACTAGTTAACTCTTATTGGTCGTACACTTATCAAAAGATATATGTACTAATTTACAACAACGGGCTGACCGGTTTTATATAATTATATTTAGAGGGACAAAAGTCCAATAGCAAATTAATAAGTGCAATTTGCATTGACCAAAAAGCCCATTACCAAACTTATTCTATAGGAAATTAAAAAACGACCTAACTAACTGATGGTGACGTGATCAAAAATAATTTTGCTTCCGCCAACGAGGGCTTTGGAAATTAAATTCTAAATAATGGTGCAAGTCATCAGCAAGGCAGGTCATGATCTGCCACAGACAATAGTCAGTGCACCCATCAATTTCCTTTTTTCTTTTTCTTTTTCCTTTTTTACTTATTTTATTTACTTTTTAGTTCACTTTTGCTATGAAGCCAATAGTTGGCTCAATAATGGAGTCAACCTTCTATATACAACAAACAAACATACCATATTAATAAAATTATATTAATGTTATTTAAGTAATCAAAGAATATGGTAGATTTATTTGTTGTATATAGAAGGTTGACTCTGTTATGAAGTCAACTGTTGGCTTCATAGTAAAACCGGTTAGCTCACATGACAAGTGAACACAATTTCTCATGAGATAGTGCTTAATCGGAGAAGTTTTAATTTTGACACATTATATATTGGTCTCTTCCCAAAAATGTTTGACCTTTTTTATTTTTTTCACATATTAAACTTATTACGTTAATTTTAAAAATTCATAACAGAAAGATGCACTAATCACAAATAACAGGATAACTTTTTTTCTTTTCCTTTCGGGACTAATGAAAGTCGTCCAATATTTGTTAAAAGTAGGAGACCCCCCATTGGATTCTAATCCAGATAGGCGTAACCGTAATTTTTTAGCCTAATCATAGTTCGTTCGTCTACTCAATTTTTCATCCAAACAATTTGGATTATTTTTTATCCGGTTTAATTATGGTGCCTCTAGCATCCAGTTTAGGTGGGTGGACCACCATTAGATTCTTCTTGATTGGTCGTACCTTCAAAATTTCATCTCATTTGGAATTTGTTTGTCTACTCAATGTGTCATCTGTCCAAACTCATTGCTCTCTATCTAGGTACAATTTTGGTGCCTTTTGGCGGATTTCTAGTCACATTACTCCGTTAGATTTGACCCATCAAGATAGTCGTAACCACAAACTTGTAGCTCAACTAAATTTCATTTGATTAGTTTCTTGTCCGTTCAATATCATATACACAAACTAAATTTTCAGCCCGTGATTGGCCCGCGATCAACCCAAGTCGAGCTCGTGACATATTTAAACAATCCGACTTTTATCTCGCTACTAATAATTCGTGTATTTTTTAATAAATTTTTAAATTAATATACTAAGTTTGATGTCCGTAAAGAAGTAAACCTTTTTCTAGATATAGTTCAATGTAGTGGACTAAAAAAAAATTTACCCAGCAACCTAGTCTGTATGATCAAGTCAGCCCATCTTGCTTTACTATATATAATAAAAATATATATTATGCTACATTTTGTAATATGACATTTTTTACAATATTATGTATATTTATGAAAACAGTGTCTTGGCATAATGGTTATGCATGAATAGTACCATTAAACGAACGAGCCGCTCCTAAGCTCTAGTCATTAAAGTTTGAGATCAACTTGTTAAAATTCAAAAATATAATTTTTTTTTCTTGGCTCGTTTAAACTTGAGCTAGATCGTATTTATCGGCTCGTTTAGTTAATGAGCTCGACTTGGAAAAAACTCAAGGTAGAGTTCGAGTATCAGAAGTTTGAACTAATCTCGACTCCTAAACATGACTATTAGAAAACCTATAGAAGTATCGATGTTTTATATCACACAACCTGTAACGTATGTATGCGCATTTATGAAAAAATAGTGTCGGTCTTATGATTATGCATGTGCGGAAGCTCTATTGATAGATTAAACTTTTATAATTTGATGTATTTTTAATAAATTATACAAATTTTGTAAAAAGAGTATGTCATATTAATATATAGACCCATCTCAAAAAAGTATATATCTAACTTGGTGGAAGGACACAAACTTTAAGGTCACATATGAATATGAGCCAAAATCGATTTTAATCTGTTTTGACAGATTGAGTCATTTGTTTTCAATATTCTACTCAAAATTAAACTCAACGTAATCATGTTCAATATTATCAATATAATTAAATAATATCAATATCGTCACTTTAGTTCACTATTTATCCACTCACATAATTTTAATTATTTATCATTTTCAATAATAACATATCTCATACTTTTACGATTGTGTTTAGTAAGCATATAAGCTATCTTATAGATTATTTGATTAACTTATTAGCTTCATGTATTCAAATAAACTTAGTTTGGTAGGACGAAAAATCGAGGTTATCTCATAATTAAGCTTCTTTGGGTAACTTTTCAAATAAGCCCATTGATTTTTTATTTTTTTTTATCTTTCAACTAGTTTATCAGCTAATTTTACCAAGCACTTTTATCATATACGCCAGCTTTCCAGCTGTAAGTCATTAGTTAACAATTATAAGCTCAAAATTCACTTAAAAACTATAAGTTAGCTTATCAGTTAAGCTTACTTAACATAGCCTACATCATATCAACTCTTATTAGTATATTTTAAATATTATTTACTTAACAACTCAAAAAATCATCTAATCAATCAACTATATTTAAAATAACTCACTTTAACCAATAAAATCTAACCAAAACTCGATTGAATTCATATCCAACTACATCCTAATTATCCTTCCCATATGGCTTTGTTGGGATCTGATTAGGGACAGCCACCAACTATGGTCTGTAATTTAAGGGATGACAATATGAAAAACATTTTGTGGAATAACAAAGAAGCTGCGCTTCACAACTCGAAAGAAAAGGCTCGTATCATGATGTCATTTCATATTTTCATGATACGTTGATTTATTTTTTTTATGTGATCAACAGTGAATCCTAGTAACTTAATTAATGCCCTGATATTTTAGAAAAAAAGTTTTGAAATGTGCACGCATATGTGATTACATATTAATTTAAAATTGACCGAGTAAAGTGGTAATCTTGTATAATTCAATTGGCACACGTCCTCATATGGTCATATGGTGCCTTAACTGGTTTATATTGTAGCCACTATTTTCTCATTATTTAGGTGACAAATTAATTTGTATTATTACTATATTTATAGTTTGTGTTCAAAAATAAAATTTTACCTTTTCTAATATATCAAATTCTAGCATAATATTTCATAGAATTTTAACGGTAATACCAATGAGTAACCTAGTTTTATGGCTTCGTTGGAAAATTCTAACAGCAATTGCTCTGTTGGATTACTATTTTCACATGAGTTTTTCCAACTGTTGGGATTGTTGGCGGAAAAAAAAATGATTAAATAAAAATTTCTACCACAATAAACTGTTAAAAAAAAATATTGTTGAAATCATTAAATCTTAACTATAACTTCTGGACGAATTTAATTTCCAACGGAATACCTTAATATTGAGCTCCGTTGGAATATCTGTTGGAAAGTACCAACAATACCAACAGTACCAACAGAAGTTATAACATTAGAACCCGAACATCCATATGAATTTTTATTTGTATATTTTTTTATTGAATATTACATTAGGAATTGGAATTCGATATTTTAATTTATTGTGTGTTGATTTTCTCATTTATATGGGCGCTATATTATTTTGTATATAATTCAATCTTCTATCACTATGTTTTTTAGGTATTTAGTAGGTAAATTAATATATTCCAAGGGGTGAAAGCCTTCCACAAGCTACGCACCTATTAATAAAAGATGCTATTTAGATTGCTTTTATAGATATACTATTATATATCCTTTGCAACGGTTTTTTTAATATTTATAAAATTAATTCCCAATAAAAAAAAAACTAATTAAATTTTTTATCATGGATGAACTCTTTGGAATTAATATGATTGTTTTTAGAAACTTGTAGAATGCTTTTATAGAATTTTCTTTTCTGCAATTATGTTCAAATTACTTTGGAGAAAAGTACAAAAATTGATAAATAATTTGAATTAAAAAGTACAAAATTTGAATTTTTTTTTTCACAGAAGGATACTATTTGATTACTTGTAGTTTAGGTGATATCAAAGATTCAAATATCACTCAACCATAAATAAGTAATATACTGCTTCGTACATGTAGTTCAATATTAACCTCTAATTAATTTAAATATTTTTCTTCAATCCCCAGCGCTACGAAAACAAAACAAATATCATAATAATCCAATCACTATATATAAAACGTTCTTATTACTGCTTATTAATACATTAATCTATAATTTTTTCTATGTATCTACCCATTATAACCCTTACACCATATACGACCTAATTTTACCCTTTTCATACCATATTACTATAACACTAGTGTGTAGCTCGTGCGATGCACGGGAACAATATTAAATTAACAATATTATAAATAGACCTCGAGTTTGAGTCAATGGCGGAAGTGAAAACTACTATTGATCGTATTTAAAAAGAGGAAGAAAAAAAATAATTATAAATAAAAGAGGAGGATAAACAATACTATTTGATTACTTGTAGTTTAGGTGATAAATTAAAGATTCGGGGTCAAACAATGTAAAATGATTTTGTATAAGAGAATATAAAAAAATTTGATTACACACCATTTCAAAATTATCATTATACTTTTTTGTATGGTTAGCTTAGAATATTTGTAAAAATATTAGTAATTAGACCGATGAAAATTAGCTTCTTAAAGTAGATAATGGATTTCTAGTAGTAATTATGAATTGGTTTCTATTTTATTATTTTTTTTAAAGATAATGATATTCTAGTAGTAATTATGAATTGATTTCTATTTTATTTTATTTTTCAAATCTGTATAGATAAGAGATGAGATTTTTTAAACACCTAAGATCGTATGCAATGAGATTTTGTAACAGAAGAGATAAGCTCGTGTAGATTTATACTAAAAATAGGAAAAAGAAAAATAAATATTTGTTGTTAAAACGATAAACTAAGAAACAGGAAAAAGAGAAACAAATCTTTACACAATTAATGAGCGGATTTTTTTGTCTATTCAGATTTGTCCTACAATTACTATATATAAGATATATTTAATGATTTTGGCGGAAAAAAATTTTTAAATTTGTAAAATGGTTATTCTTTTTATATAATGATAAATTACTTTTTTCTGTTCGTTTTCACTCACACTATCAAAATTATTTATGTCATTAATTTAAGTATATTTCTTTTAAAACAATGTATATCACAATCTCCCAAACATCTTAGAGGAAAATATGGAATGGAGTAATTTCTAGATATGACTCTAAACAATTTCTACTCATTATGCTTACATTATCTCTCTGATTTTTATTTTTTTATTTTTTTTTATCATTCATCTAATCAATCATTATTCATATGTGTCCCATTAAATCCTTAATTTAAATGAGTCATTGGAGTTAAAATCTTTTATGTTGTGTATTTCTAGCCACATATTTCACAATGTACAATCAATCAATGTTCCACTGTGGTCTGCTGTAATTAATTGGCTAACTAATTCCTATTGTCAACTTTCATGTACGTTGTGTCGTTTTCTGTAGACTGTAGTTTTAATTATCTGTACACTATTTGACTATTATCTTCAACGTGTGTAAAAATAAAAATTCGAAAAGATTTACTCACATATTTTCCTTATTTTATCTGTTTATTTAGTTTTGCTAGGCCAACAATGTAGTTTGGTAAAGATTTAAGCTCAATTTATTACATACAAAAAGGCATATTAGGCCGACCTTTTCACTTTAATTTGTGAGTGTGTTCGCACTATTTTGATTATATCAATCATTCAATGTCTTCTTTTAGCAATATAATCCATTACTATTATTCCTTTTTCATTGTGGAAGATACCTGTTTTAATATATGAACTAAAATAATCTGTTTTGGAGTCTACTTGCAATTTCATATGCACACTTTTATTTAAAAAATATATATAATGTATCAATGCGTATTTATATTGTAAATTGTTAAATTAACATTATTTTTTAAAGTGTAGCATTTCATGCCTATATTGAGAGGGTGTACTATAAGAAAATGATGAAATTTCAATAAAAAATTCCAACGAAAATATATTTCACTGAAATTTTAACGACAATTCCAATTGATATTCCAATGCTTAGCGGCAGATCCAGAAATTTTTATGAGCCAAGAAAAAAAAATTATTAAATTTTTTTTAGCCATACTACACAAAATACTTATATTAACAATTAAATAATTCGTTGAAGTAATCGGGTCTTGAGGTGTTCCCTATTCAAATACTTTGACGTAATGATAAAAAATGAAATAGAGAATAAAGTCTGGTGATTTAATTTCACATTTTTATTATTACTAAGAAATATATCAAAAAAAATTTATATTCACTTTTCCTTCATTTTTTGTAATAAGTTATAAACAAGTCGTTTTAGAATATAATTTATAAATTTAAGAAAAGACTAAATGTCATCATTTTTGTTTCTGACATTTTATAAAGAGTTCCTTATGAATTATCTTATTAATAGAGTTTTTCATTGTCAACTAACACTTTGTAATTTTATATGTTAATTTCTGAGGATTCAAAATAGTACATATAAATATAGACCTTTATCCAGAACTTTTAAATTTGAACATTTGACTAAATTAAATTACAAATATATTTTAAAAGTTAATAAATTTGTTATCATTTTTTATGTAGGATAAATTAAACTAGTCATATTTTGACGATCTATAATTGACATTCATACAGTATATGTAAATTAAAATAATCATATCTATTTGATCTCTATTAAAAAAAATTAAATATTTATCAATTATAATTGAAAAGACAATAAATTTACCTGTCAAGCCTACTATATGGTATAAGTACTAAAAATAATGTAATATAAGACTGTCGAATCTGACAGGTGAGGTGTATTATTTTAAATAAAAAAATAATATTATTTTGTAAGGATTATTTAAAATTTTAAGATAAAAACTTGTATTTATATTTTTACAAATATTAAATATGAATTTTTATTTAACACATGTTAACTATAAAACTTGTATAGTTAGCACAAAAAATCCAGCCGAGGCAATTGCCTAGGCTTGCATATGTGTAGATCCGCCAGTGTCAATGCTATTATTTCTGTTGGAATTTTTCAATAGATTCAACAGAAAGTCCAACAAAAATATTCCGTTTAAATGACTTTTTCATTCGAATTTTCGTTGCATCAACGGTCGAAATATGAATGGAAATAAAATTTCAACGAAAAATGTATATTCCATCGAAATTTTTAGGGTAAAAATCGTTGAAAAAATAGTCGTTGGAATCATTAAATTCCATCTAAAATTCTAATGGAAAATTCATTCTAACATAATATATTTGTAGGAATTTTCGTTTGAATCATTCCAACAAAAGTAATACCATCAGAATATCGGTTGAAATTCTTATTGAAATATATTAATGTAGAATTTTCATTGGAATATGCAATTTTTTTAGTGGTGTTTATAAGTAAATAACATAAACTAATATCTAAACTTCAAATAAATTGTGTTTAATTAGACGACCTCTTTTCAAAGTTTCTAACTTTTCTTATAATTTTCTCTATGTAATTTTTTAAAAAAGCCTATTGAAATTTTTATTTTAACTTGACATATATATCAGATAATTTACCAAGTACTTTTAATTCATAGGCTATCTTTAAGCTTCAAAATTACTTATAAACTATCAACAAACTTATCATCTATCATTTAGCCGTACAACTAGATTTACAAACATATTGTGTGTCATATATGAACACTGCTTCTTTCAAGAACAGAAAACCACATATAACTAAAAATTGTTGAATGATTGGACTGTCAGTGACCACCATGTTTAATCAGTTAGTAAATCAAATTATATTATTCTTTATTAATTCAATGCTTTCCGTATTAATTTTCTTTTCTACCCCGTTTTGGAAACAAATTTTGGGAAAAAGTCACATGCATATATGTACATATTTGGTCAATGAATACAATACCAATAAACATAGGCTTGGTAAAATATTATAAATTTGTTGGAGAGTTAGGTATTTTTAGCTTTTGCTCACATAAGTAATTTAGGTCTGAATGCGACACTTGTGGAGTTTCACCTCTCACACTCACCATCAAATGGTGACGTCAAAACTAAAAAGCATAT
Organism: Striga asiatica; assembly: GCA_008636005.1. Classification (NCBI taxonomy): domain Eukaryota; kingdom Viridiplantae; phylum Streptophyta; class Magnoliopsida; order Lamiales; family Orobanchaceae; genus Striga; species Striga asiatica. The sequence continues at coordinate 500,118 of BKCP01009403.1, read as the reverse complement.
ATTATACAATTATATTGTAGTTACTATTACTAAAATTAAATATATATATATATATATGCGCACATGTGGGTCATGTGGATATATAATATGATTCGCAAGTTTTCCTTTTTAACTTCAATTATAAAGTGGGATTATGTAAATTATTTTGAATAAAAAATGTTTTGAATGAAAAAAAATAGTCAAGGAGTTCTAAATTTTTGTTTGGGTGAAGAATTTACTATTTTTTATTTTTTCAATAGATATAAGATAAAATCTAATTATTAAAGTTTATTCAAGTTGATGTGATAAAAAAAATAATAATAAAATAATAACATATAATTAATAGTTAAAAAATGCGAGCAGATGAATAATGGATTTTATTATAAATTTTGTAACAAGTAATGATTATTTTTTATTATTTAATTGTGTCAATAAGAGTAAACAAAAAAAAAGTTGAATTGGATTAATATTGAGTGTTTTGTAAGAAAATAATTATCATGGATCATAAATCTGTTGACAAA
>BKCP01009403.1:473275-499078 GCA_008636005.1 Striga asiatica | reverse complement strand
GATCAATTTCCCATGTGTGTGGGTGCACACACATGTTTGTGTGTTACCGTGTGTGTGATGTTCAAGTTCAATAAATAAGGTAGTACTTGGACATAAGTTGTGATTGGTTTTTTCCAATTACCAAACTCAAATTTAATTATTAACATAATTTAATACTTAATGAAACTAGCTAATTATTCTCACATAAAACACCAAATTTAATTCACTGTTCATCCACTCACATAATTTTAACTATTTATTACTTTTAATCACTCATCTCTTAATTTACATCAAATCAACTTTTATCATTTATTTTAAATATCATTTTAATACGAACTGAAAATCTACTCAAACCTAAACCAACCAATTTTTTCAAAATTAGCTCCGATTAATAAAAAAAAAAAAAAAAACTAATTAAAACTTATATNATAAAAAAAAAAAAAAAAACTAATTAAAACTTATATATCCAATCTAAAACTTACAGAAATGCTAAGGAGCCAAGTGTTGGCTCCTTAGCATTACTACTAAAACTTATATACAAGCACACCCTAAGGTTGCCATCTTGAACTTATTAGGTTTGACCCTTTTGAGCCCACTGTTGAGCAGTTGAGGTGATTGCTTGATTTGTCTTGTTCTCAATTCTTAATTGAACTCTATTATTCTCAAGGTGATAAAATAAAACTCATTTTGGTGTCAGTTTCCATAATAATAAATGCAAGTAAATATATGACGTACATCACATCTCATCCTTGAAAATGACAAATTCTTGATTGTGTGGAGGAAAGAAAACTCTATTAAATTTCATGAGAAAAGAAGTGTTAGAGAGGCTCCAAGTGTAGCAGCAGCATGCAAGTCCTGCCACATGACGCACATTGTTGCTATCCAAATTAAAATTTTGAGCTGCGCACTTGATTTTTGTGGAACTGTACACAAATCGAATTCGTACACATTCAATGATTTAAATTTGAATAAAAATAATTATATATATGTCATTACTTACTCCCAATGTGTACGAATTTGATTTGAAAAAATTATATTACCATTCAGTAAGTCTTCTGTTAGGCTGTCTTAATTCATACTTTTACAACGAATATGTATATACTTTCACATTAAAATGTCATATTGTAAAATACAATATAGTAAAAGTATGATATTTCATAATATTTTTATGCATTCTTTGTAAAAAAAGTATAAACACATAACAATTAGTATGCGAATGAAAATTATAATTTAATTAAGGTTGTTAAATGTAGAATCAACCTTTAGACAAAGATGCTCTTGTACATTTCCATACTAAAGTATCATTTTTATAAAAACAAAAAATCTATAAATAAAAGTACGACATTTTATAATATAAATATTCAACTTTTTTTTCAAAAAAGCTTGACAAATGAATTAACTACGGTATTGGTCAATGGAAATAAAGAATAATCAAATTAAAATATTTATTGTGTATTGGGACTATAATCAATTAATTAGAATTTATTGTGTGTTAGAAATCGGTATGTATGCATATTGCATAAATTATAATGAGGGAGTAAAGCAATAGATAGACTGATTGTAAGAAGACTAAGACGTGAGAGACACGTAATCTCCAAACTCTCTGCATGTAAGAGAGAGAGAGAGAGAGAGAGAGAGAGAGAGAGAGAGAGAGAGAGAGAGAGAGAGAGAGAGAGAGAGAGAGAGAGAGAGAGAGAAGATTGCTGATTGCCAGTTGTTTGTCTTAAGCTCACCTCATGAAGAAGTTAGCTCAGTTAGTGACACAGAGAAAAGCACAAGACAATACTTGACTTAAAGGGAATGACTTGTTGGGTTATATCATACACCGTACATGGCCTTATTTTCTTTTTATTTTTATATTAATTTATTTTATTTAAGGTTTACTTTTCATCCTATTTTTCTTGTGGGCTGTTGTTTTTTCCCTTTTCTTGCATATTTCCACAACCACTAGAAAATGGGAAACAAAGACAGTGACATAAATATTATGGATATAAATTGAGGGGCAGAAAATGATCTTTGTCAAGTTGATTTATGTATTGGGATTTGGGAAGGTAACTGGCATTTACACCACCACATGAGTGCATTGATGACATGACTAAGCATTATTTATGAATCACACATGATCTCACACTCACAGGTATCCAAATAAGACTGTTCAATCAAAAGTCACTTATTGGATCTCTAATTAATACTTCTAGGTTGGAGTTGGAAAAAACAAAAAACATAACATAAACTATATATGCACACACAATTTGTCATAGAGAGGGTAATATTGCAATTTTAAAATCCTAATAAAATAATTAATAAAAATAATACTTTGAAGAAGCAATAATCAGAGCCCGGTTAATTACTTTACCGCTTAGAATTGAATTAGTGTTGCTTGGGGTATTTGTTCAGCATAATCATAAAGAGTTCGATTCGAGTCAATTTCATGCGACTGATCAGTCAGTTATGTCCAACTAAGCATCCTATTTTAGTTTATTTATCGTACACACCAAACCTTTCACACACACGGACTTATTAGGCTTTTTCCATATTAGTGTTATTTCATAACAAATGTGATTTTAAACTTAACTTACACCAAAAAAACTTGTCCACCAAGGACAAAATAAGCATAAATAGTATAATCCAATTTTTCCATCTACAATAGTGTGCTATCAAGAATTTAGAAGTGGAATAAAGAAAAAAAAAATAATAAAAAAAATCAGATTCTCTTATATGCTGATATGAAGTCCATCCTATACATTGCAACTACAGTCAAAATTATACATGGTGCATGCTGTGTCATATATGTGGAGGTATTTGTGAAATTACAAGACTACATATATTAAAAGAGCCCTTCAACATAGAACTGACAATGGATTATCAGCTATAATAACAAGTAACCACAAAGAGAAAGAAGTAGTATAACGCATGACCAGCAAACATGAGTTTAATTCTAACTCATAGCTTATTATTACCAGTTTCAAGCCTAAATGAAGACACATAAGGTATAAGATAAATGTAATTTCCTTTTTTTTTCCCTGTCTTATGTCCAGTGTTTACAGTAAGCGCATTTTAACTACTATTCAATTAGTAATAACAGAGTGTACTAATAATTGCAGTAAACCAAGGCCTGGCAACTCTAGCTTTTTTCGGCGTGGGCGTGAACTTAGTCCTGTTCTTGACGAGAGTCCTTCAACAAGATAATGCCGATGCTGCAAACAGCGTTAGCAAGTGGACGGGCACAGTCTACATATGCTCTCTCGTCGGGGCTTTCCTCAGCGACTCTTACTGGGGACGATACAAAACCTGCGCCATCTTCCAGCTCATCTTTGTCATCGTAAGCACACACGCAAACAAACAAACGGACATAAATTAAATAAATTAACTAATAAAAATAAAAATAAAAAAATTGCAGGGCCTTGTTCTGCTGTCCGCATCCACGCAGTTCTTGTTGATCAAGCCGAAAGGGTGTGGGGACGAGTTGAGCAATTGCGGGGCCCACTCGAGCTGGGAATTGGGCCTATTTTACATCTCTATATACATGGTGGCCTTAGGAAATGGGGGCTACCAGCCCAATATTGCCACGTTTGGGGCCGACCAGTTTGACGTGGAGGACTCAAGAGAAGGCCACTCAAAAGTCGCCTTCTTCAGCTACTTCTACCTTGCCCTCAACCTCGGCTCCCTCTTCTCCAACACCATATTAGGCTACTTCGAGGATGGTGGCATGTGGGCCCTCGGCTTCTGGGCCTCCACGGCCTCCGCCTTATTGGGCCTACTCCTCTTCCTTGGAGGCACCGAGAGGTATAGACACTTCAGGCCCAACGGGAACCCTTTGTCCCGTTTCGGCCAAGTCATCGTTGCGGCTTCAAGGAAGTGGGGCCTCAAAGTCCCACCGCGCAGTGAAGGAGAAGAAAAAAATTATGATAATAATAATAATAATAATAATAATAATAATAATAATAGTAACGGTTTGTACGAAGCCGATCAAGGAACGACGGCGGCGAACAAATCCGATACCGGCATTCGGAAGATGCTTCACACTCATGGGTTCAAGTAAGTAGAATCGTGATAATTNNNCATCATAATTGTCTGATTCAACTCATCCTATGCAGGTTTTTAGACCGCGCGGCGCTCGTGACCCCGCCAGACGCCGAGCGTCTGAGGGCGAACGGCAGTCGGGACCCGTGGCGACTCTGCCCCGTCTCTCAAGTGGAAGAAGTCAAGTGCATTCTCCGACTGCTCCCCATTTGGCTATGCACGATAATCTACTCGGTCGTTTTCACCCAAATGGCCTCGCTTTTCGTCGAGCAAGGGGACGCCATGCGGACGAGCGTTTCTAACTTTAGGATACCCGCCGCCAGCATGTCGAGCTTCGATATCCTCAGCGTTGCCGCCTTCATCTTCTTGTACCGCCGCGTAATCGACCCATTGGCCCGTCGGTTCAACCCGGGCCGAGTCGGGCTCACCGAGCTCCAGCGGATGGGGATCGGGCTCGTTATAGCCATCTTAGCCATGGTATCAGCTGGGGTTGTGGAGATCTACCGACTAAAGTACGCGCGAAAAGACTGCAGGCATTGCCAGGGGTCGAGCTCGCTGAGTATCTTCTGGCAAGTGCCGCAGTATGCCTTAATAGGGGCGTCTGAGGTGTTTATGTACGTCGGGCAGCTCGAGTTTTTCAATGCGCAGGCGCCGGACGGGCTCAAGAGCTTCGGGAGTGCGCTATGCATGACATCGATATCGCTCGGGAATTACGTCAGCAGCTTGCTGGTGTCGATCGTGATGAAGATATCTACTGTGGATAATATGCCAGGGTGGATTCCTGGGAATCTGAATAAGGGACACCTGGACAGGTTTTATTTTTTGCTGGCAGGGCTTACGGCTGTGGATTTGATTGTGTACATCGGGTGCGCCGTATGGTACAAGGGGATTAAGCGCGGAGGGAGGAATGGGGAGGATGAGGATATGGGGTATGGAGTGTGATGACATGGAATACTATATTACTATGTACAACGAGGATGAATATTTGATGCATCCGGAGTGTGTGCCTGGAGGAAGTTAATATTATTATTCTTCACCTCAGAAAGTAAGGTTGTAAAATGTGTGGGGATAGTGAACTAGTCAGAGTGAGGTTTCGGTTTAACAAACTCACATTAGAGATCGATCTCTCGATCATGGTTTGTTGGTTTCTACAGGTGAATCGTCTTATGTGAAATGTACTTGTACTTCCCTCCAAATCCATGTATGTACTAGATAATATATTATCTAACAAATTTAGTTTTCGATTCCAATGTTTCACTTATACTCCACCTTCTCAAATAAATCAATGGATTCGAGAAATGGAAATGACAAGGTAAAACCACCTAAGCCTCAGGCAACAGATATCCAACACATTCGATTCTTGTTTATGAGCTAATATATTGAAGAAGTCATGCTTGATACAACTTTTAAGGAAGAAACTCAATAGAGAGTATGAAATATTTTGAGCTCATGTAAGTTAATTCGCAGTAGCTCGGAAGCTATCGGGTCCTGCTGATGACAAAAAGAAATGAAAAATGTGCTGCACGAAGTTTCCAGGAATATTATGAGTTCTCTAAAGAACAGTAGGATTAAGAGAATAGTGAAAAGATGGTTTGCAAGTGCAAATAACATCAAATGTGGGCTAATAACAGAATCACATTTGACATATACTAGCAGTTTTCCATAGTGTTTATATGGTCAAAAAGGCAAAAAAGCAAATAGAAGAAAACAACTTACATTTTCTTTCTACAGTTAATTTTCGAATTTCTAAATCTTGCATGTCTATATTAGCATCTAATCTTCAACTATAAGACAATGTATCATGCTTTCACTTGTGCCCAAAGCAACTACAAAGGAAATTTTACCAACTAGAACAAAATACCCTGCATTGAGTTTATATGCTGATTTGTTTCTCCCTCTTTTACTTCTAAGCATTGTAAGACTATATTCAACTATCTAGAGTGTACCTCAAAAAATTAATCCAAAACAATGGAGGTTGGCTCTGACCCCTTAAATCTCAAACTAAGAACACATGAACAGATTTTTGTATTCGAAATAAATGCAAATTCAATCTATCAGATTCAATAATACTTCGAGCAACGCTAAATAATACAGTGATGTTTCTATGAGAATTTTTTTCTTTTACCTAGCACATCAATCAGCTCTGCACTCAGCAAACCTGGATATGGTGAGAGGACTCTAATCGCAGAAAGTTCATTTTGCAAATCAGCCGTCAGGGGACCGGCCATGATCGACGAGGCGGCTGGCGATTGAAAGTCCGGATTGCAGTCGGGTTTTCGCTAAACTTGTTCCTTGTGGCTCTGTCGAGCTCGTGAAGATTTCCGGCGGGACTAATGGTGGTCGGGGCTGATGACGAGAGGGTGGTCCATGGCTATCTGGGGGAGATGGTAGTGTGTCTGGGCTTCAACTGTTTTCATAGGAAAATTTGCAAAGTTGGTCCACTGAATTGCAAACTTTATTATAGGGCCGATCATGAGACTTAGAGAATTCTGAACCGTACTGAAAATCGAACTGAAATCACTCCGAACCAAAAAATATCCGTTGACCGTTTGACTTTCTCCGAACCGAACCGAACCAAAAAATTAATTGGTACGGTTCTGGAGATTTCATAAATATTCTTACCGAGAATCGAACCGAAAAACCGAAATTAAGAACCGAATTATAAAAATAGATGCGTGTTATTAATATATTTGATGTCAACTTTAATCCTATATAATTTGAGAATTTTTAAAATGCAAATAAAATATAGTAATAACAACTAAGATTCACTTACATTTCATGTTTAGTAATACTTGATCTACAATTGAATTTCTCATGTTCACAAAAAAATAAATGGAATGAAAGGTTAAAGATTTAAAAAAAAAAAAAATTAAGCTTTACTTAAAGTTGTCGATACTTACCCTTAGTTTATCTTATAACTAACATGGTATGGAAGGTTAAATAAATATTACTTTAATATAAAACTGTATTATATTTTGTTCGAATTTAAATTTTCAATGTTAGTTGAATTTAGTCTTAACTAAAATTTAGAGTTACTTCTAAATTTAAACATAAATTCGTTAGTATGATGAAGTATTGATGAAGGTTGGATTTAAAAAAAAAACATATAAAAAATAAATATAACTAGGTGGTCATGCAAAAAAATTTAAAAAATGATAAGAAATCTCCGGATATCCGAACCGAACCAAACCGAGTCGAACCGTTCCGATAGTCTCGAAAACCGAACCGAACCGAAAAATAAAAATCTCCGAACCGGACCGAACCGATTTTTTGGTACGGTTCTGGAGATCAAATTTTAGTGATCTCCGAACTTCGGTTCGGTTCTGGAGATTTATCAATCTCCGAACTGTACCGACCCATGCTCACCCCTACTTTATTATAACTCAATACCTTTTGCACGGATTCGGGGGCTCTGCAGTGCCCATTTAAACCGTAGGCATCTGCTGTGCAGTATGGGCCGTTGGATGTAATTAAAAGACATCTGACGGCCAAAAGTTTTATTCACAATACAATTACATTAAAGAAAAAAAAAAAAGAAAAAATTGAAACGCAAGGCTGGTGAAGTAGACTACGACCCTGTCTTCTGCGCCCGGAAGTTGGACAATAGGAGACGCAATCTTGGCATCCGCGCTCTGATAATCCTTCAACGCCGGTTCGTGAGCTTTGGCGGATTTTGTCATTAGTTTTGGTTATCTGCCTTAAGTGTTCTCTTTTTGTCATTTTCTCTTAGCTTCCTAGTAGGTTCTCCGCGGTCTTCCTTGAAAAATTTCATGCTACCCTAAAGGCACTGTCACCTTAGTGTTTTGGCCATTGATTTCACACACATTCATGTAGATGTGTGTATATATGTGTGTATACCAATGGCCCACAGGGCATGTAGGTAGCATCGAATTAGTCGTCCTCCTTTTTTATGCGCTTGTGTTCCTCTGGTTGGGAATTTCTTTTTGTTCCTCTTATCAACAGACAAGTGTTTGGTTGATTGAGGAGTTTTTAACTATGGAATACCATTTGGAGTTGGAGTTAGAGGAGAAACTAAAAAGTTTCAATTGTCGGAAGAAGATGTCTGGAGATAAGAAAGCCAACTTTACTGGTCTACAAAAAACCCTATCGACAATTTGGCAGACGAGAGGTATGTTTGATATGAAGGAACAGGGATTCAACCACTTCTTTAGATACTGTTTTGTTGATTGGATCCAATTAGAGACCTAATATGTTTTGTTGTACTTTGTCATTGTAGACTAGGTTATATCGATGACCGCCTTCTTTAGGTACTGTTTTGTGGCTAATTACCAGAAACGCCTTTACATCCCGTAACGGAGCTGACTTTATACGTGACATCTCATCCAATATTTCGGGGTTGGAAGACTAGGTTTTTCTATGTGTGACCTGGCTCCCCCTTTCGTTTCCATTTTACCTGGTTAACTAATCTGCCTCTTAAGCTTGTGCTTCCTCTACCAAACCCATTTTTCGACCTGATGATCCAATCATGGAATGTCTTTCCCATCAATTCTACTACGATAACAGATAATCAACGCTTTTTTTTGCACTGCGGTCTTGCTAAAGGATCTTTTCCCCCTCTGACTGATCTTGAACTTGGTAGGAACATACTTAAATAATTATTACTATATGAATTTTTTTTTCTTGTGACCTGAATTGATTGTTTGTTTTGTGCATAGAATATGCTCAAGTCCATGAAGTCGACTTCTTCCACCTTCAGTGGTAAGGGAAAATTTCTCTTGACCTCTACTTGACCTGATGAAACAGACGACCAAGCCAAGAACACCTGCAGCACCTCCTCCCCCTCACCAGATGATACTGGTAAGAAAAAATCGAGCTCAACACCTGTAGTTGGGGGCTCGAACGTGCCCCACTTATTAGCGACTAATCTAGATGGAGAGGCAATCACCTCCTACCTTATGAAGGTCCTTCTTTATGAAGAGACCACACATTTGGGGACCAATGAGAGATGTCGCACTGAGTATGAAGCTAAATCTGCTGCCCAAGTACATCCTTCTTTTCAAATTATCTTCTTACTTCTTTTTGTTTTACAGCTCTTATTCGCGTTGGTTCCTCTACTTGACGAGCAGTTTCGTCGCTCTTCTTCCTCTTACAGGGACCTCATGGCCGATGTAAAAGACATGAAGAAAGAAAATGACCAAGTGACAAAGAACAATTTTGACTTGAAAAAGCAACTCGCCAAGGTCTCATTGAAATATGACGTTGCTCTTAGGGAGAAACATAGACAAATGGAGGAGGAGATGCAAAGTGCAAGCAATGCAAGTCAGATGATAGGTCGCCAATACTTCCTCACATCTTGGGTGAGGGTGGAGCTTTTGTGGAGGCCTTTTGCAAAAAGATCGTGGAGGACTTCTGCAAGTCTCTGAGCTTCCTTCAAAAGCTTGCTCCAGCCACTTTTGAATATTGGAGAGGAATCTGGTTGTTCTTAAGTTGGGGCAGCAACAACTTCTGTAGCTTTCTCCATTGTTGTGTGTGAGAGAGAGAGATTTCCTTTTGATCTGGGCAGGGTAAGGATAAGGTTTTACAATAAAAAAATATATTTTCTTTTAATGAAATTGATAGGTTGGCTCTTGGCTCGTCTAGCCCGGCCGGCCAACACTCACAGCCAACGTGGACCAATCTGTTTAGGACCGCTCTTTGGCGAGCCTTTTAAAATAGCATCCCAACCCTCCTATTAGGCGGGGCGGGGCAACGCGGCCAGCGGGCCCAGGCCCATTTTGACATGCCTACCTCAAGGTCGATATAAACGCCCGACACCTTACTACATCAGTATATTCATGTTAAATGGCTATGTTTAAAAAGCTCCTCAGATGTCGAGACGGGTCAGAAGACCCATCATATGTGATAGTAAGCTCTCAGAACTCAGTTGGTAGGTCAGCGTCCAATATTTCCTCGACAAAAGAATGCCCTCGAGCTCTACCTGCTTGCTTTTCCTCCACCTTGGCCTGCAACTCTCGGATCTGTGTTGCCATTCTCTTCACATCCAGGTCATGCTGAGCTCCAAAGGTCGAGGTGCTTGAAGTCTCGACCTCCTCCTTTTTAGTCGTCGCAGTAGGGTTTACTGCGATTGACAACTGCGACTGAGCACACCTAGAGGCGACGACCCCCGCAATCATCTTGTTGAGCTCTTCTCTCGTGAGACTGACAACCTGTTGGCCTGCTGGTGCAACTTTGGTTGCTGGTGGTTCCATCTCGTCGACCTGGAGGGGAACTGGCTGCACAAAGGGTGCTTAAATGACCTCCATGCCTCTGCTCCCCAACTGGCTATTCGGACCTCCGACAACTACTGGGGAAGCTGACGAGCCCCCTAGACCCAAGGGATTGTTCATCGAGGTCATCAGTGTTGGGATTGACCTCGAACAACGCATTGGTGAGCCTGTTCCTGACGGACAATTAGAGACCACCACATTATCGAAGGTAGACTCCAAATTCCGTTGGGGATTTTCATTCGCCATGGCTATGGTGTTTTTATGGCTTTTTGAACAGAAGTTCCCAAATACGGCGCCAAATGGTAGTGCAAACGATATCAACCTGCTCGAATGACCTTGGATTTCTCTCGACTGGTTCAAAGACATGCAGAACAGCGTCGAGAGTTGTCCCGACATAGAAGATCTGACGCTCAAGTCAGTAACAACCATGAAAAATATGATGAACAGTATGAATTGCATACAGCTTGTAAGTATATTAAAGTGTATAGAGTGGAAACAATTATACCTCACTCTTTTATATAGAGGTGTTACCTTACTGCCCGAATGGGCTACCCTAGTGCATGAGCTACCCGATTGTACTGCCCGGGTACCCAAACTATCCAATTCGATTAGCTCACTTGGTCTCACCCACGTATCCTTCTTATCTATTACGTAGTACATTCCCATTAGACTACCTCATTCGGTGGTCTAATTATGCTACCAGCTTGAATCCCTTTGAGCCAGGTTGTTTTGACCTTCAACGGATAAGCCTATCACTTAGGTCGTACATCAACCTTCATACAGTCATGTCGGGCTAGTTAAGAGCTCTATCTTGACATGTTGGCATGCTCTCTTAATTTTGAAATCACCATCGACCTGGTGGTTCTTTGACCTCTGGCGTCCTTGATGTCTGGTCGACCTGCCAACTCACCTGATCTGGCCGTATTGGTCTTAGGTCGCGCTTGACCTAATATGTTGGTGTGACATCCCATATTATATTCGTTCAATATGTTGGTAAAATTGTATTTTTGGGTCAAACTCCGACTTCAACAGCGTTCCGGATGAAAAGTGAAGTGTGAATAATCTTATGGATGAAAAGGAAAGAGTGGGAAATTTAAATGAAGGAGAGACAAAATTATAGCAAGAGTTAAACTGTAACTAGTTTGAATTAACATGGGGCTGATTTGTCATTCCAAAAAACAGAACCCCTCATTTGGACGGTCCGAACCCGGTCCTGATGGTCAAAACTCGGTCAGTTGACAACTTCAGGTTTGATCTTGTCAAAAAGCGTTCCCCGACTGTATGTAAAAAGAGCTCGTTCGAAGCCATTTTCCGATCGAATTAGAAGAAAATCAGATCTCCTTCTCATTTGAGTGGATCGGAGCTCGCTCGAGATCGTAACCATGCCCGTAGCAGCTTCTGCAATCTACTTTCTCAATCTTCGTGGCGATGTACTCATCAATCGCCTCTATCGTGACGACGTCGGGTTAGTCCCCCTTTGTTGTTTTTGTTCCTCTTTCTGAATATGCGTCTGTTTCTCTATAATCCTTTGTCTCCAGATGGAATTGAGCACTGATTTGTGGTGTGAAGAGTTTCTATTGCGTAATTTAAACTTTTGCTGTTCTCTCTTGCTCTCTCTGTGGTTATGTTGTTTGGTTACTCGTTTGATGGAAGAAAATGTGGGATTACATGGTTGAGAGAAGTAAATCTAGGTCACTTGTGGTGATTGGGACTTTGACATTGGATGAGAAGCAGATGGATTGTGAATCCATTGACGGATGGTTTTGGAGTTCAAGGGTTTATTAGATTTTAGAGGTAGAATGAAAGATTTGAGTTCCCTAACTTTGGTGTCATCTTGATTTTAAAAAAAGACAATCGGTTGTTTTTGTTGTTTGTAGCTAACAACATATCAAAGGGAAGAGTAAGAACTCTGCAGTCCATCTCATTCATAGCATAGACCGGCTTTGGATCTCTAGTGTCATCCCAAATATAGATGTGAATATGGCATAAGTAGCCCAGAGCCACATATATCAGCCGTTCAAAGCTATTTCGACGCTGCACATAATTTTGCACATTCTCATATACATTATTTATAAAAATTGAAGGGGGCTCCACGATCATTAAGTTCCTATCTTCCCTATGCCAGTTAGAGGGTGTACAGTGGGACGTGGATTAAAATCCACGGCAGAAGTTAGCAGAATACTCGTATTACTTTAGTATAAAAAGTTATTTTGAAACATGTTATTTCATGTATCAAAGTAGTCTTGTAATGATGACTTCTGTATTGTTCTGCTGGAGAACAAATCCTAGCTCTTGTCTAAGTGCTAGTTATTGTGCCAACTGTCAGCATGTAAAAAAGGCATCTACATGTTCAAATGTTGGCGTTTATGGCATTTCCAGACCTTCGTAATACCACAATTCAAATCATTCCACCATTGCCCTGAACTCAAGACACCATGGTGAATTGATTTACCACTTGCAAAAGTTCTTTTCAGCACATGGTAATCCCAAACATGTCAATTTTTTTATCATCGTTAATCTACATAATTATGGTTGTTCCAGGCTTCTGAAACTTAGAGCGCCGTTACACTGTAATGCATGTTTCTGCCTAAGTGGAGATTTGGCTTCTCGTTCACTTTCAAACATTTTTGATAAGATTGGTGATTGAAAGTGCTCCCGATGTTTTTTTTTTTTTTTNTTTTTCTCGAGTTACTCGTTACCAATATGAAGTTTGCAAGTCAAGATTTTATTTTTTTTTGTTTTTCTCTCTTTTTGGTCTCAAGGAGCATTCGTTTGCTAATTTGGTAATGCATATCTTTGGCACTTGAACACTCAAAGTTTTTTCCAAATCTTTTGGTGTCACATCTCACTTTGTAGTTGGTATATGGAACTAGATGACTTTGACAGTAGACTTGGGGATATCATATTTGTTTTAGATTTTGGTTTTGTATTTTGATTGTGGAGTTATGATGCAAATTTTTTAAAGAATTCCATTTCTTTCTGTTTTCTTAAGTTCATTCAACTGGGAACAAATTGAACAGAACGAAAAATTTTCATTCAGCAATTGAGCTGAAGTGAATAAATAACTTTGGTGATCACTAGCGATATTTGGGCAATCGAACTTTCGGTTGGTCGGGTCGGTTTGGACCCAATATATGTATAACCCGTAGAGAACTAAGTCTGTGGTAATTTATTCGAATGCCTTTGCCCTCTTAATGTGATTACTGTTTATTTAATATATATATATATATATATATATATATTTTAATTTCTTAACTGTTGCTGATCATTATGTTTAAGTTAATCAGAAATTTTACTGCATAGCAGCAATCTAATGTCGTAAGGCTGATTTCTAATCCATTCTTAATCTGGATAAGCAGTGGCAACATGGTAGATGCTTTCCGAGTGCATATAATGCAAACAAAGGAACTTGGCACTTGTCCTGTGCGGCAGATTGGGGGATGCTCTTTCTTTTACATGAGAATCAGCAATGTTTACATTGTAATTGTTGTTAGCAGCAATGCAAATGTTGCTTGTGCCTTCAAGTTTGTTGTTGAGGTATCTCGTACATAAGATGATTTAGAACTGTGCCTTTATGACCTAGAGTTAGATCGCAAAGGTTTTTTTCTCGAGATTTCATTTTGCATAAAATATATTTTTGTCTAAGGAAATAGTGAAAACTGAATACAACTTATGATAAGTAGCATCTGACAGTTAATATAGTTCATCTCGGGTTTTTCCTCATTTATTGGTTCTAATTGTTGTAAATAACCATAATTTTAGCTATTACCAAAATCTGACACCATGTGTTTTGTGTGACCTTTTGTGACTCTGAAGTTTATGTTAATGCGATTCAGATTATTTTATTAGATGTTGCTTTCAATGTATTTGACATGTTAATCTTATTCTTTTGCAGGCAGTCACATTATTTAAATCTTATTTTGGTGGAGCTTTTGATGAGGATGCTATACGCAATAACTTTGTTTTGATTTATGAACTGTTGGATGGTACGGCGAGTAAAGATATTCTCTTGTTTGCAATTCGTTTCCCATTGTATAAGTCCTATATTCACTGAAATTCTACATGTTGGCAAAATATGGCCTCTAATTCAAATGGATAGTTTATTGCCTTGAAAAATGAAATAAAAGTTTGATCTCCAACTAATGTTTTTTTGGGGGGTGGAGTGGATGCCCTATGTTTTATTGGTATAGAAACTGCAAACATTTTAAAAGTCTTCTTTTTTGAATTAGCCAATGTTATGTGCTCGGGAGCTTGATTTGTTTCAGCGTGGTTTTGGGGACTTGCACCACTCCTGGAGTGGGTGGCTGTGGACAATTCAAAAAATTGAAGTATTTAACATAATCATTGAGCCAAAATGACTGAATGACTGGAAAAAGAGTTTCTAATTTTTTCCCTCAAATACAGAAATCATGGATTTTGGGTACCCTCAAAACCTCTCCCCCGAAATCTTGAAGCTTTACATAACTCAGGAAGGTGTACGCTCTCCATTTTCATCAAAGGTTGGACTTTAAAGACTATTGCAATCTTCTATAGTTATGGAAACATTTATGTTGAAGATGTATATCTTGTGTATATATACAAAAGTTCAATTATTAAATAACTCTCATGGGTGGATTATCCTGACCTTTGTCATGTGTGATGCCGGAACAGGCTGCTGACAAACCAGTTCCAAATGCAACTTTACAAGTTACTGGTGCTGTTGGATGGCGCAGGGAAGGCCTCGTGTATAAGAAAAATGAGGTTGTATCTTCTAATAACCTCTTTATTGTCTAATATCTTTTGTTACTGCAGTAAGGTGAAACTAAATTTGATTTCTTGTTAGGTCTTTCTTGATATTGTGGAAAGTGTCAATCTTCTCATGTCTTCGAAAGGTAAACTGAATCATTTTCCTGAAAGTATTTGCTTATTATTATTATTAAAATGAAAGTATTATTATTATTATTATTATTATTATTATTATTATTATTATTATTATTAGTATTATCTGTTACAATTTTCTGACCAATTTGTTGTGTATTATCTTGATGAGTCATCTCAAAGTCTGTTGTCTATATGCCATTTTTCTTATGTAGGTAGTGTTCTACGCTGCGATGTAACTGGGAAGATCCTTATGAAATGCTTCCTTTCTGGGATGCCCGACTTGAAGTTGGGATTAAATGATAAAATTGGGCTTGAGAAAGAGTCGCAACTTAAATCCCGTCCTGCTAAGAGGTAACTAGAATTTCATACGCTAGTTGCATAGATTACAACCCACAAACTGGATGGAAAAAAATAAATTTTAATGAAATGACATGCCAAATGTATCATCTAGTTGTACCTAGCTGAGAAGAATAACACAAGCCAAGTTTACTAATTGTAAATTTATGCATGTGAACTTCGAGGACAAGACGTATCTCATGTAACAGTTCTCTTAATTTGCATGTGGACTGTCCAGAGCCTTGCCTGGGGTTATAGATAGTGTCTGATTGCTTATGATTTATTTATTTATATTGAATTTTCTAATTTTTTTTCTCAACTTTTAACATATTATATTTTGAAATTTTAAAAGGACATACTGTCCTCGCTTGACTTTCCAGTTACTAGTCTCATCCAGTTATTGTAAGAATGAACATCACATCAACAATTAACATTATAATTCATAACTATACTGTCGCCAGTCGATGATAAGATGTGTTGTGAAGAAAATGCATTTGTAAGGGTAGTTAGGGCGAAAAAAAAAAAGAAAAAAGGGTAGTTAGGGAAGTTGTCCAGTTAATTTGTGCTTGTTTGGGAGCACTTCCACAAAAGTCCATTTAATAAATGAACTTTTCAAGAAGTCTATATTACTTTCTTCATGACCTTGTTTTTGTATGTTTTATTTTCTCAGTGGGAAAACTATTGAGCTTGATGATGTCACTTTCCATCAATGTGTAAACCTTACAAGATTCAATTCAGAGAAGACCGTCAGCTTTGTTCCTCCTGATGGTGAATTTGAATTGATGAAGTAAGCTAATTTAAATATACTTTGCTGTCAATTTTTCACTTTATGTTCAGTACATAGCTTTACCTTGTTTTGATAGTCTTTTTCTTTACCCTATGAAAAACTTAAATTCTACTTCGATTTCCAAATATGTTGTATGAAAGGTCATATTAATTTAAGTAGATCATATTTAGGATCACAGGAAATAATTTGCACTGGTTCCTTTAATAGTTCTAACATCCCCTAACTAGGAATCTTTTGGCTAATAAAGTACTGCCACAATGTAAGTAATCTTAAAACGCTATTTCTAGTATCTAAATCTAGAAGTTTTTTGTGCGCAATTCTTTTAGTGTCTCTAACAAGCTTATTGCTTGTGTAACCTCCAGGGCTTTAACAGTACTTAATCTGGAGAACAAAAGGAGTTCCTGTTTAAGTTCTTATTATATTCATAGACTCTTTAATTTTCTTCATACTTCTTCTCTTTTCTTTGTAGCAAGCAGGTTACTCTTAATTTCCATTTGCTTTATTAACTGTTAAGGATTTTACTACAGGTACCGTATTACAGAGGGGGTTAATCTTCCATTTCGTGTTCTTCCGACTATCAAGGAATTGGGCCGAACACGAATGGAAGTGAATGTTAAGGTTAGTCATCAATTCTTTGTTTTATTCTTGGCAACTACTAGCCACTTTCCTGACTCATATTCTTTACATTTTAGGTGAAGAGTGTTTTTGGGGCAAAAATGTTTGCACTAGGTGTGGTTGTTAAGATACCAGTACCCAAGCAAACAGCAAAAACAAGTTTTCAGGTGACATCAGGCCGAGCAAAGTACAGTCCTTCTATTGACTGTTTGGTTTGGAAGTAAGTTATTTATTTGTCTCATGAACGTTTTATGTTTATTCTCTCATTGGAATTATGAATTTGAAGCATATGTACAATCATATGAATAAGTATGACATTTAGCAAATCGCCATTATACGCACTATTCTAAATCTCCGAGCAACCTAGGCATGTCTTCAGAATTTTGACTGGAAGTTTCATTGAGACAATATTCAAACGTAATACTGAACGCAAAATAAGTTGCGACCTCCTTCTGACTTAATTCACTTATTCTGTACACAATTCTGTTTGGTTAAAGGAAAAACCCCAATGATAATATCTATTTCGTATTATGTGCATCCATTTGGCACATGGGCTTTAATACGCGAGGCATCTGTTCTTTTTGTGACATTTACATTTGCCAATAATTTGTGTTGTCCACTTCTCACATGATAATTTTAAAAGTAGGGTAGAATTTAGTGTTTTTATTGATGAAGTTCAAGAAAAAGGAAAAATATCTTAATAAATGAAAACACATTCATGATTGGTCTTCGGAATTTGGTATTTCATAGTAATACAAAATGGCACGAGGCACAGATTGGTTTGAGCTTCAGCCCAACTATGTGCTAAAGAAGAAGACTACTACAAGTTAGAAAGAGGGGTTTTTTTTTTTTTTTTTAAAAACCGAAGGTGGTCGCCTTTGGAATATGAGTAGGGCTCATCCATTGCTTTTATTCATGTTGTCCTAGTTAGGTGTGTGGATACTAGTGCCCCACATTTTCTTCCCATTAGTAGTAGCGTATTTAGGCGGTTTGAGACTTGGAATGAACTGTGATGTGTACTGTAATTTTGTTGCAGTCATGGAGGACAGAAGCCGTAAATGGTTTCTGTAATTTCACTGCAGAACCACAGATGACCAACATTGATAGATGTAGAAACAGAATTTTCTAATATTTGTTTAATCAACATCTTCTATTACTAATTATGCTTTATTAAGCGTAAATTTTTGTTAATATTGTTACCAGACGTGAATTGATATAGGCTTGAAGCGATTTGTTAAGTTACTATCCATATCCATTAATAAGTTTGATCATGGCAATGGTGCTTGCTTTGCTAGGATAAGAAAATTTCCTGGACAAACTGAACCAACATTGAGTGCTGAAGTAGAGCTAATATCAACAATGACCGAGAAGAAGTCGTGGACTCGGCCTCCGATTCAGATGGAATTTCAGGTGCCTAAGCAAGTGATATCTCCAACATCATATGATTATTCAATTTGTTGCATAGCATTGTTTTCAAGTGTATTATCTTAAAGTTACATATAATGGCGTGCAGTTGATATCTTTTAAGTTATTTAATAACTATCTCGTGCTTGAAGGTGCGTCTTAAGAGCTGTTTGTTCCTATAGAAGAAGACTTTGCTAAAAATAATCAAGAGTGAAATCAATTACAAATTCACCTTTCTTTCGAAAAGTTTCTTTGAAATAGAAATTATGTCGGGCATCAGAACAAACTGATGTGCAGTCATCTAAGCTTGTGTGTTGGATTTTGCGCACTTGTGAGAGAAATAGAAAACATGCTAGAGTCATTGTACACAATTTACAATATTTTGTCACCATAGGGCTCTTAGGAGTTTGACCCATGAATGGGCTGATGTTTTTTATTTATTTTTTAATATTTATTTATTTATTTTATTGTTTCCTGCCTCACAAACCGAATACATCTACTGCAGGTTCCCATGTTTACTGCATCTGGATTGCGTGTTCGTTTCCTCAAGGTATTTTTACAGTCTTCATGTATTCATCTTTTATCTTTTACCAATTGTTGTACATTTGCACTAATCAGCAAGTAAAATCTGCAGGTATGGGAAAAGAGTGGATACAATACTGTGGAATGGGTTCGTTACATCACAAAAGCTGGTTCCTATGAAGTTAGGTGCTAAAATACAACTGTTGTGTGTGCCTTAATTCATGGCTTTTTTGGGGTCGACACAAATTGCCTACATGAGTAGCACTTGGAATCTCCATCCAACTACAAGATGTATTTGATATACAAAACTTACGAGATTGATGTTTATGGCAGCGCAGTTGATACACTCACAAATTCTACAATTTTCCGGAACTTTCTTGTATAGTGTAGATCTTCTTGCTTAGGATTTGCCGAGTGTGAGCTTACGTCATATTTTCTATTATGTGTTGGCACCTATTTGCGCGATGATTCATGTTTGCGTGGGAAAATATTGTGTTTTTTTTTTTATTATGAGAATAGTTTAAATGATTGGGAGATCTCCATCTATGTTGTATTGTTTGCTGCAAAATGTTGTACATTTACGGTTTACCTTCTTTCTGGATCATACCTTATATTGATGTTTTTCGTTGATACAGATGTTCTTTTGTTTTTTGTGAAAAGAAAAAAAGTAGTACGAGGCTGTGTTGGTTCATAATAGGTTTAGTATTTAAATGAGTGATAATATAATTTTACTATGTACTAATGTATAATTCTATAACAAATAAAAAAATCTAGTAACTTCATAAAATATTTAAACAATAAAACCAAGTTGCCTTTTCTATTCACTTGATTTTTTATGGGTAGTTTTCCTAACTCGAATTTTTTTTATCTAGACTTGCTCGACCCTTTCATACGAGCGATTCTCCTAGCTAGCTACCATGTCCGAGTGTATTTATATATACGTACCAAAACGTACTTCTATTATATTTTATTTTTCCTAATCATGTTTCACTTATTTTGTCTGTACTGTACGTTACACCAATGTGTTTAAGATCGTATAAATACCACGAGCGCCGTCAAACTCACATGTATGCATGTATAAACAATTACACATTAGATGCATGTACCACTGACACCATTATTGTTGCTAACTTTTTTTTCTTTCTTTCTTTCTTCTTTCTTTCTTTTTTTGTCCTACTAATTTATTTTTGTTTCATTTTGGTTGACTCAGGACATATTAGAGTGATTTTGTGAATATTATATTTTTGGTATAGATAGATTTTAGTATCTTAGAGATTTGGTATATTATTTTAGGGCTTCAGTTGCATCTATATATTGGGGACTCTGGTAAATGGATGAAATCAAGTTTTTGGGTGAATGAATTGATTTTCACATATTTGTCAAGGTATCAGAGACCGAGTAATTTTTTTCTCCGATTCTAAGTCTCGATCAATTGAGACTCTTAATTTTTCTCTCTTTCGGGTGAAACTCATAAACCTTTCTCCTTCGGCTACTCTCAATCAATCNGTTAGTTGCCAAAAAAAAAAAGTTATATATTTTTCTGGAGTTGTTGCCGCAGCAAAAAAAAAAGTTGCCAGTGCAGTGAGAATTATGGGGAAACCGAGGAATGGAGGAACCGCGGCTCAAGCCGGGAGATTAGCTGGTGGAGGCGGACGCGATGATGGACCAGCCGCCGCCGGCCTTGTCAACGCTGCCTTCGGTAACGAAGCTGCACTTAGTACCTCTGACTCCATACATGACGGGTCAACATCCTCATTGACGGACTCCGATAGGGCGGCTATTTCGTTGACTGATGCCCAATGAGAGTCTATTGTACACCTCGTCACTTTTGTACGCAACAACTCCTTTGTCCGGTAAGAGTAGTCCTTATGAGTGGATGTATGATAGTGGTGCTTCACATCATATGGCGGGCTACATGGAATTTTTTTTCTTATATTCGGGATATTTCGTCCCGGTCTGTGCAATTACCTAATGGCACGCTCACCACTGCGTGTAAAGCTGGAACTTTTCATCTCGGTTCTCGTATTATTTTATATGATGTTTTGTTCGTTGACAGTCTTCAGTGCAGTTTGATATCTTTATCTTGATTGTTGGAACAATCTGGTTGTGTTGCTACATTCAGTAGTAAATATTGTGCTATTCAGGACCTCACTTCGAGGACAGTAATTGGAGCAGGTGAACAGTTGGGAGGACTCTATTTTTTTCGAGGGGCAATCACTGCCAATGTTTCTCGGGTGTCTTCAGTTATGCAGCACTTGTGGCACCAACGGATGAGTCATCCATCTTCTACTGTTCTTGGTCAATGGCCTATTGTCGAGTCTCCCTCCTTGGTCTCGAATAAAGCTTGTGATGTTTGTTGTCTGGCGAAGCAATCTCGTGCTAGCTTTCCTCTTAGTCGCAGTATTAGCAGTTCCATTTTCAGTCTGATTTATTGTGATGTGTGGGGACCTTATAGAGTTCCTGCCTTTAGTGGTGCTCGATATTTTTTTACTATTGTTGACGCCTATTCTCGAGGTACTTGGATTTTCTTATTGGATGACAAATCTTCGGTATCTTCTACTCTACTGCAATTTTTTGCTTTTGTAAAAAGGCAATTTGGTGTGTTGGTTAAAACTCTTCGCAGTGACAATGGGACTGAATTTACTCGTATGCGCAATTATTTCCATCAACAAGGGATTGTTCATGAAACTTCTTGTGTCGGAACTCCTCAACAAAATGGATGTGCTGAGCGCAAACATCAGCACATTCTTAATGTTGCTCGAGCATTACGCTTTCAGGCCCATTTACCGATTGAGTTTTGAGGACATTGTGTACTTGCTGCTGGCTATTTAATTAATCGAACGCCTACTCCTCTTTTATCCGACAAGACTCCCTATGAACTTTTGTATGGCGAACCTCCCAGCTATGCGCATTTACGTGTTTTTGGCTGTTTGTGTTACGTGCACAATCAGAATAGGGATGGTGACAAGTTTGCAAGTCGGAGTCGTCGATGTGTTTTTGTTGGCTATCCATCTGGTCAAAAGAGGTGGTGTGTTTATGATTTGGACAACCACATTTTTCTGGTCTCACGTGATGTGAAATTCTGTGAATCAGAGTTCCCTTATTTGACGTCTATTGCTTTTGATACTGCCTCCGCACCTTTGGTTCCATGGCCTGCTGTTTCTGACGACGTTGATGATGTGGTGGTTCCCACTACAACGCGCACCGCTGTCACTGGGGGGTTCTGAGGTCATTGTCGATAGGGGGGATGATCCTCCCCAAGAGGAAGTGCTGGGTTGCGGTCATCGTCTCAAGAGGCCCTCTTCCCGTCTTGCCGACTTTGTCTCTCACACTGTTTGTTTCTCATCTCCCCACTCTGCCTCCTCCATCGCATCATCATCTGGTACTCCTTATCCTCTTGCACACTATGTTTCTTGTGATTCATTTTCACCTGCACATCAGTCATTTCTGGCAGCCATTTCTTCTACTATTGAGCCTCAGACCTTTTCTGAGGCTGATCGAGATAGTCGCTGGTGTTCGGCTATGCAACTGGAGATTCGATCATTGGAATCGACCCGTACGTGGGTTATTGTTTCTCTTCCTACTGGGAAACACGCGATTGGTTGCAAGTGGATTTATAAGATTAAACATAACTCTGATGGTTCTGTTGAGCGCTACAAGGCGCGTTTGGTTGCCTTGGGTAACCGGCAGGTGGAGGGCATTGACTATCAGGAGACATTTGCACCTGTTGCCAAGATGGTTACTGTACGGACTTTCCTTGCTGTAGCAGCTGCTCGACATTGGGAGGTTCATCAGATGGACGTGCACAATGCGTTCTTGCATGGGGATCTGTCTGAGGAAGTTTACATGAAACTTCCTCCTGGTTTTCATTCATCTGATCCTGGTAAGGTGTGTCGATTACGCCGATCTCTATATGGTTTAAAGCAAGCTCCTCGCTGTTGGTTTGCAAAGCTTGCTACTGCTCTTAAACATTATGGTTTTGAGCAGTCTTATTCTGATTACTCACTTTTCACTCTACATTGAGATTCTATGTACTTGCATGTCCTAGTTTATGTCGATGATCTCATCATTTCTGGAAGCGATCCGGCTGCTATTACTGCCTTTAAGGAGTATTTGGGTCGTTGTTTTCATATGAAGGATTTGGGAGTCTTGAAGTATTTTTTGGGCATCGAGTTTGCTCGGAATTCCTCTGGCATATTTATGTGTCAGCGAAAATATACTCTTGACATAGTAGTCGAAGCTGGCTTACTTGGTGGCAAGCCTGCTGATTTTTCTATGGAGCAAAATCACCAACTTCCATTGGCCGATGGTCCGTTGTTCTCTGATCCTGAGCGATATCGGCAGCTAGTGGGCCGTTTAATTTATTTAGTTGTCACTCGTCCCGACTTGTCTTATGTTGTGCATATGCTCTCTCAGTTTATGCATCAGTCTCGTTAGGCACACTGGGATGCCGCCACTTGTGTGGTACGTTATTTGAAAGGTACTCCGGGTCAGGGTATTGTTCTTCGGTCTGATTGTGACTTACAGGTCTATGGTTGGTGTGACTCTGATTGGGCAACATGCCCTACTACTCGACGGTCTCTCACTGGTTGGTTCGTCCAACTTGGCCATTCTCCAATATCATGGCGTACTAAAAAGCAACACACGGTTGCTCGCTCTTCTACCGAGGCTGAGTATCGTGCTATGGCGACGCTTACTTGTATGGTTACGGGGTTTACTTTGCAGTCTTGGTGTGGCTCATTCTCAGCCAATGCAGATTCATTGTGATAGTCAAGCGGCGCTACACATTGCCGCTAATCCTGTCTTTCATGAGCGCACCAAACACATTGAAGTTGACTGTCATTTTCTTCGTGATGCTCTTGTTCAAGGTCTCATTTCTACCGCTCATGTTTCTACTCATTCTCAATTAGCGGACATCTTCACCAAGGCCTTGGGAAACCGCGAGTTTAATTTTTTTCTTGGCAAGTTAGAGTGATTTTGTAAATATTATATTTTTGGTATAGATAGATTTTATTATCTTAGAGATTTGGTATATATTATTTTAGGGCTTCAGTTGTATCTATATATTGGGGACTCTGGTAAATGGATGAAAACAAGTTTTTGAGTGAATGAATTGATTTTCACATATATTTCAGGACATGTTAACGATATAGAACCTTGGTTGCATTATTGCATATGCATTGCTCAAATTTTGGTCTTAACAGTACAAAATAATGGGTGGTCATATATATATTGGGTTGTTTACATAATTTCATTTGTAACGTATTCGGTATGAGTTGACAATTTTTAACACTCTAAATGTTTTGCACGCTATAGAAGTATATATATGTATATCGTTCAGACTACATAAGTTATGGTTTTGAACTGGAGCTACAAATGAGCCGATTGAGTTTAAACTCCTACAGTTTTACTATGGAGCCATCGGATGGCTCAACTATTGAACAATTAGTTTCATTTAACATTCCTATTTGCAAATTGACTTAGAACTAACATGAAACAGTATATTAATTTGTTTGACGTATCTCAATACCATTGTAATAGTTCAAATGGGCAGTAAAATTTTACCTAATTAGATTATTATCTGTGTAGGTGGCAACGAGCACTAGGCTTCATTGCCCAAAACTTACCCATGAATAATCAATCTTCATTATCAATATTATTAATTTATTATAATAATTCTAGATATTAAATTAATTGCAAGCCACCAGTCCATTCTAATGAATATTCGTTTAAGCCTCATTGATTGACTTTGCAGTTAAGTTAATGCCCAACGGTAATGAGTGTTCAGTCGTTAGTGACCTAATTACACTGTTGTACTTTTCATATTTCGTAATAACAACGGCTTTATATGATGCAATGACACAATTACATTTGGATATGGTTCTACAAGTTATCTACATTACCTTTTGAATTTGTTATTGTGCACAGTTTTAGAAATTTTCTGGTTAATTTGTTGATTTATTTGGTAATGCTTCTACTTGTGGCTAAGATAGGGGCAAAATATGTGTCACCCTATCTATAGTGCAGTAAAATAAAGTTGGTACAATAATTTTTTTAGGTAAAACTAGTACGTAACCCGTGCGATGCACGGGATGTAAAATTTGGAAGAATAATATAACCTCACATGCATTAGGATCGAAATTGAATTCATTAAAATACATAGGAACATTGTTGAATCATAAAAAGTTCGGTAACAATCATATATTATTAAAAACCTCCTTGTACACAACATTATGGGTTTGATTATTTGGTAATTCCGCATTATCACAAACTAATATTTTCCAAAGAGACAAATCTTAAAAATCAAACTAATATTTTTGGTGAACAAACTAATATTTTAGGATTGGTTGTATGAATAAGGCTACCTGTTTTTTGTGTTCTTTTCATTCATTTTCATTCAAACAATCCGATGACTTGTATAATGAAATCCGAATCTTAAGCCGAAATATTTAAAAAAAAAAAAGAGTTTTTAAAAATTGAAAAGTCAAGGCAATCAGTTCAGATTAATTAAAGGTCAAAGAATATCCGCTCCTTGAAATAAAGACGTGTGCTATCATTAACCAAATATCCGGTTATTGATATAGAGTGGTTACCAAAAAATAGAACGTGATAAGGACGTTTGATGGAAATATCAATGGGATAAGGTCATAACAGATCGCTATACATTTTAACGGTAAAAGCTCAGATGGAATGATTTATGATAATTATGTCGTAATTAATGAATTAATTAGATGTGTGAAAAAGACATAATTAATGAGAAGTGTGAAAGGACATAATTAATGAGAAGTGTGAAAAGGACATAATTAATGAGAGTGTGAAAAGAACAAAAACTTACCAGTTTTGGAAAATATTTAATGCAAATCCGATATTGACCATAATTTGACCTACTATTTTTGATAAATGTTAATTCTTATTATATAAGTATAGATTAAAAAATATATTCAGTTGCTTGTGGCAGATTGTAAATTTTGATCAACATGTTTTTTAATTTTGGAAAATACCTATTAAATAATAAAATTCGAGCAAGCAATGCATACAAAAAAATATAAA
>BKCP01009403.1:446565-459334 GCA_008636005.1 Striga asiatica | reverse complement strand
TTTTTTTAGGCTTTAAGGTCTATTAAATGACTTGAACTGTGTTTATACGAGTCAAGCTCAAGCTCAAATTTTTATTTGTTTATTAAACAAGATAAGCTGCGACAACTCGTTTATTATATGAGCACGAGTTTGAACTTGAAATACTCGATTCGAATAATCTAGCTTGACACATGTATAAAGAAGTCAAAGTATGAAAATAATTTTTAAATTTAATATAAATTTAATTTAGCTTGTTTATATCCTGGCCTCTTTGAGCTAGGCACAACCCAATTGGAATATATCGACTCGACATCAGATTATTTAGGGCGTGCTTGTTTAATAATTAATTCGTTCAAAATGAGTTTTTTTTTTTATTAACCATAGTTAATTTTGAAAAAAGTGGTATGGATAGTTGTTAGTGGAATTTTAAGAATGTATTAAAATAATATTTAAAATAAAATAATTAAAATTGATTTGATGTAAAATTATGAGATAAATTATTTGAAATGATTGGAAATGATATGTAGTTGAAATTATGTAAATTGATAAATAGTGAATTTTATTGATTTGATGTGTAAGAATGATTGGTTTGTATTATTTAATTATAGTGAATTAATGTTAAGTTAGATTTTGGATATGAACTAAATGATAGTAAATAATTAATCAACAAGCGCGCCCTTAATGTAGCTCTTTAATATAGTACAACATAAAAGAGAACAAAAAAACAAGGAGAACCGACTACTTCTATTATACTTGGGAAATTTCTTTATTTTCCATTTAACATAAAACAATTTAAAATTATTAGCGATTCCGCAAAATTAATAGGCTAATTTACACACGTACTAAGCTCTAAGGCAAATAATTGCAGATATACGGCTTTCAAAAAAGATTAGCATAAACACCAGATTGATGATAATTAATTATATGTATGCCTAAATTTATTTGCAACAAAAAAAAGCCCTACAACCTAAAATATTGGACATAATTTGTAATTAAATAAGAGCATTAAAATGTCAATTCGTTATATAAGGAATGAGGATATATCCAAACATAATCCTTATTACTTGTTAAAATAGCGTTCAACACAAATTTTTATTTTATATTTTTTGTTTTATCTTTGATCATTCAGTAAATGGGGTTTTTAGTTTTTGAATGGTTTATATATCGTTTTTTTTAATGGTATATATATCATTTCTTAATGGTATATATATCTTTTTTTTTTAATATTGCTCCTTTGAGAGTATACCAAAAATATATTGAACATATACTGACTATAAATCTTTAACGGCAAAATATACCGAAAATATACTGACTATAAACCCATACTATAAAATTTTTAACTATTACATACTGTCGAACTTCTTCCTGTTAATGTCATAAGAAAAAAAATGGAAACAACATAACATGACTAGTAATATACTGAAAATAAATTATACAATTTTCATTGAACAATACAAACAAGAAAAAAAAAAAATACAACATATATTGTCTGCCTAGGTGGAAATTATGAACAGTTTTACACAACAAGCAGAACCTGATTTAGCAAAACCATGAAAGCCAATAAAACAACAAATCCTGAAAAGAACCTGTACATTGCAGTAAATTCAATTGTATGTTGTAAATTCAATTGTTCCTCATTAACACACAAGAACTGTGAAAGAAGGCTAATTCAACATATGACTCAATCAGAAACCCCAAAATTAGGAAAAAAAAAAAACCCAAAATCAAGAAACAAAATTGCCCTATTAATCAAGAAACCCCAAATTTGATAAGCCAAATAAGCTAGCTTATAGCTTATTTTTTTTCGGTACAATGAAGGGGCCAAAGGCCTAGGAGGTTGAGGAGATTAGAACCCGTCGAGGATAGGACACCCCGATAAGATCATGGTCAAGCCAGGCGCCCAAGCCTGTGGGAGGAGAAGCCAGATAATGCAAACCAAGAGGGGAAGAAGAAGCCAAGCTCGCCAGAAAGTCAGCCGCGTAGTTGGCTTCCCTATGTACGTGATGGATCCGCACGCTCCAATCCTTTTGAACCAAACTGCGTATAGCCCGGACTAACGCATCATTAGCTCCAAATCTATCTTCGGGTCCAAGGATCATTTTCGTCACACATAAGCTATCAATTTCAGCGATTACTTGACGAATTCCCAAGTCCCAAGCCAATTGCAGCCCTTGAAACATACCCCAAAGCTCGGCGCCCGTAATGGTGGTATACCCAATATTCATAAGGAATCCCTGTATTCAAATAAACCTCATTTGGTAGGACAAGCTTTTTTAAAAAGCTCGAGCTTATCTCATAAGCTACTTTAGGTAGCTTTTCAAATAAGCTAGTTGAATTTTTTATTCCAGCTAGCTTATCAGCTAATTTTACCAAACACTTTTATCATAATCTAGTCTTTCAGCTATAAGTCATAAGCTATAAACTATAAGCTAAAAAATTACAAATAAGCTATAAGCTAGCTTATCAGCTAGTTTTACCAAACATAGCCTTACATTATATAATGAGATTCTTGACAAACTTCCTAATGTATCATGAGATTCTTACATTTTACATATATTACCAACACCTATTTCTTAACTTACTATATATATTATACATAATTTATATAAAAATTAAAACCATGCCTGGCTGGGCCAGAGCGAGGCGAGATATAAGACCCGGACCTGACCCGCTTAGCTTACGGGTCGGACTTGGCCTGACCAGTCTTATAAACGGGGCAAATTTGTCATGCCCCAAATGCTCCAGGTGGGGCCGGGTTCATGTCACTTTGCCATTCCTACTTTTCTTCTTATGTGATGGTATCATTTTAAATATAACTAATAATAATAATATATTTTTTCAGAAAAAGTATTTAAATTTAAAATAGACTTTTTATTACTTTTTAAATTTAAAGATATTTTTTTTTTTTTCACAAACATATAGTACTAGTTCTCATATTATATCTAAGTGTGGTGACAGTTTCTTCATTTTGTACAAAATCTCATTTCTCTCTCACACACACACACACGCACTCAGGCTTCTCAATTGATGCGTCAGGATTCACCTTTCCTCTCGAGCCGATCTTCCGCCGCATTGATGAAGTGGAGATACGAATTTTAATTTTGTATTGGTGCTCGTCAATGGCGGCGACTTTTTTTTTTTTTTTTTTNATTATTGTAAGTGTAAATCTTCTTTTCATTATATTTTTATTGTTAATTGAAAATTATTTTCATGTTGCTTGATAGATGTTATATTGTTGTTATTATACACATGAATAACAATGTGAAAATGGAGAAAAATAAGAAAATGGCTGAATCCCATCAAACATTCTATAGTCCAATATAATAAAGATAAATTATATTATAATCAAATATCTATCTATAACAATGTCAAAATTGCTACATGGGGAGAATAATGAGAAAATGGTTGAAAACCCATCCAACATTTTATAGTTCAATATAATAAAAAATTATAAATTTTTATTCTACTTAAATATCAACATTTTATAGTCCAATATAATGGGCAGACAAGATTTTTCATGTGTGGTGGTGTCACGTAGATCTAAACGTACTCATAAAAATTTTGCAATTAAAAAACAAAAAATGAATGTCCTATTGGGCCAGCCCATCAAGCAAACAGCAGCCCGTTATCCTTCCACTGCAGAGAGCGGGTGGTTCTCGCTGCTCTGTGAATCCAGCCTCTACGCAGTACCCACCACTTCAGAAACCTAGAAGCCCAAACCTTCGCCTGGGCCACAAGATCCAACTCCCCGCTTGGAACGGGCGGGCCAGCATTAAGTCTGCAATTGGCCCAGCCAGCTGGATTGGCCCAATGTCCACATCACCTTTAGGCCCCCACTTGGGTGACAAGCTTGAGTTACCAAGCTCGACGAGCAAGTTGTGTAATACGGTTCCTTATAACTCCTACAATATCTTTTCTGTTTTTGATGTGGCCTGTGGGACAAGAAAAAGGATTTCAATCACCTTCATTTTTGTGAAGACACCAAATGATATAGAATTTGTGTTCCAAGTATTATTCCCTCTTAACCATACAATATTGTACTTTGAGAAAAATTATGCATTTAACCGCAATAATATTTGCTGGACATCAGCAACTCTGCCCGTCTTTCTTCTTCCGTTATATCATTTCTCTAAACATCGTTTTACCGACTCAAATTTTGTTATTATATTTTGATATGCCAACAAGATTTAAATGAAAAATCTCGTAAGAGTTTTATAAAAATAATTAGCCTTGTGATTCTTAATCCATCAAGTCATCAAATTGGCATGGATAGATAAGTGAACCATATCCCCTCTATATATATGATTCATAGTATTATGAAATGTCAACTTTTATTTTTTGAGAAGTCATGCAGGCATGTATTTTTATTCATGGTTATTAGATCTTTTAAAATAGTAACCAATTGTCTAACGTAAGTTTATTTTAAAATTAAATAATTTTTTTTGTTATTAATTTTTTAAATATGACTTATCATATAAATTGACGTTGTTTAATTTAACATTCATATTTCATATAATAATAATATCTATACCTAAATTTATGAGCGAGTATTGCGCGTGATAAGGTGTATTTTAATATAAAAATTCTCATATATTTTTAAAGTATCATTTAAAATATATATTTTTTTTTATGTTTTTTAGTTATAATTTTTTAGGAATAAATATAGTGTTAAAAACCCATGTACTATCAGTGTTGTACTACTAACTATATTATTGGGAAAATAATTAAAAGTTTCTCGCCTGCTTTACTCCATTTACTAATTTATTTTGAAGAATGATACATAGCCAACTTAGTTTACAACTAGGTTGACATTACAAGTGGAAACATCCACTTGTGTATTTTTTTATTTTTATTATATAATTATATATATTAGTTAAATAACAACATAGGTTTGGATTTATGCTGTTAGAATTAACCATTAATGCTAACGAACAATGAAAAAAGTGTTCTGATTTAATAAAATCGTAGCAGCACGATCGCATCTTAAAGAAAATGTTTGTGATTACGTATTTGCGATTCATTGTAAGTTGAATTTTGACAAGAAGCAATTAATTAACTACAATTGCTACTTTGTTTTGATGCCTACTGGCAAACAAAAAAGTGTAATGAATCTAATCAGCACAATCGGATCTCTAAGAAAGTCTTCGTGACTCAAAGAGTAGGTACCTCGTGCGATGCACGGAATAAAGATATTGATGAGCCAAAATAATCGACTCAAAGAGATTGTCAGTCGAACCGCCTCATCTCGATTGCGTGAGAGTTCAAACGTCTCAATAGCATTCGTCTTCAAGAACCGGGTCGACCTGCAAAGCACCGGGGCGGGGCCCCGGCGTAGACACTGTCACGCTTAAGTCAGAAAACGAATATTTTGATTGTGTATCTTAAGTAATCTTAAGAACTTAGAGATAGAAAATTAACTTGAAATCCTTATTTTAATGGCTCCTTCTCCAAAAAAAGTGTTTCCTCAATAACGAAGGAGTCTCATTCTTCCAAATCACTGTGTGGATATATACAAACTTGCTTAAATATCTTTTAGGATTATTCCTAGATCTTCATGGATATTTTTAACCCATACCATGTATTGCATAAATGGGCTTTAAGCTTCCTTAGACCGGCCCTATCTGAGCTAACCGCTCAGTTGGTTCACCGAGTCATTTTTTGTGCTACATCAGATATTAAATGAGTTGTTTTCACAAGCTCTGTTCGTTTAAGTCTAAAAAATAATAGGGTTATCAACTATTTTCCACCTCTTTTAATCATTAAGTCTAAAAAACAATATTGTTATAATCTATTTTCCACATTTTTTAATCAGCGTTGTTTTTTTAGCCATAATATTAAATATGAGCATGTTAGGGCTAGCTATAAATATTTTTACAAATATTCTACCTATATTTTCTATAAATATTCTACCTATAGTTTCTGTAAATATTTTTAGATAAAATGTTAATATTTGTGAAAAAAAATTAATATTATGGTTATAACTTAAATAATGTAGTAATATTTATTTTGAACAAAAATATTATCAACATGAATCACGAAAAATTAATCTTGTAATTTATTATAATAGATATCAATGAAATTATTGCAGATATTAATAATATTATTTAAGGAAATAATATTTTTGATCATATCTGATTTAATCTTATTTGAAAACGTATATAAAAAAATAATTAATGCATATATTTAAAAAGTTTCCAAAAAAAGTATGCATTAAATACTTCTAAAATTTTATACTATTATTTTTAGTAAATGATAATTCTTACTATATATATATATATAGATTGAACTCTTTCGATAATGAATTAATTAAACTCTAAATATCGTACTCTCTTATTCATTCACTTGGAAATACAGCAATTATCTAATGAGCTTTTAACATATACCTACTAAATCGATATCTAGATAATATTCATAAATTAATTATTTACGAGAGTTCACAATTAAACATTTTTTATATCTAGTATTTACTTATTCCCCAGGGCTCTGACCCTTATAGACATGGCGAAGTCGATGGGTCGGTCCACCTTCTCACTGGGCTTGGACCGATGAGCCCGGCCCGTTCACAATTGAGCTTACATTACCAAAATTTATACTAAAATAAAACAACAAAAAGATGATTGTCCAATTGGGCTTGCCCATCAGGCTTTGTTGGGCCAAGGAGACAGCAGCCCGTTATCCTTCCACTGCAAAGAGCGGGTAGTTCTCGCTGCTCTGTGAAACCAGCCTGACGCAGTACCCACCACTCTAGGAACCAAGAAGCCCTAGCCTTCGCCTGGGCCACACGATCCAACTCCCCGCTTGGAACGGACGGGCCAGCATCCAGCCCCATTAGGCCAGCCAGCTGGAGAAGCCCAAAGTCCACATATCACCTTAATGCCCCCACTTGGGTCACAAGCTAGAGTTACCAAGCTCGGCGAACGTGAATTCTGATTTGGTACATTATGAACTCTATAGTTTTAGCTCTCCTTTCCATGTGGGACTAGAATTTGAAACTCTTTTATTTTGAATATAGAATTTGTTTTCCGAGTAATAGTCCCTATAATATATATTTTCTTTTAGTCCCTATAATCTAACAGCATTGTAGTTTGTGTAAAATTAAATTTACCGAGCAAAGTTTTGCGGCTAACGCTACGATACTTGCTGGAAATTTGCAACTTTGCCCGTCTTTATTCTTTCGTATATTTTAGCTAAAGTCGTTTTACCGACTCAAATTTTGTTATTATAGATTTGGATATATGCTAGCATATTGTTGCGTATTCATATATTTTCTAAAATAAATAGCCATGTAATATTATAATCCATCAAATAAACCTCAGACCCTAATTCATGCTGTTACACATTGGTTGTGGAAAGCTCCAAAAGATGTACCTATCCAATCATTCCATGGCGAAACAGTAGAATTCAATAAGTTTTGCCAAATTGCAAACTGCTTGAATATCGTTATTGTCGAGTGCTTTTGGAGTTAATCCGACTTCTATCAGAGCCAGGTTCATGCTTTTGTATAAATACAGGAAAAATAAAATAACAATCAAACAATATACTAGCAAGTGGCAAACCTTAATCCATTTCAAATGAATCAACCTCAGCAACACTCCATTGAACCTTTTTTCAATAATTAACTACGAAAGTCTGATGCTACCTGAACTTGTAGTATACAGTTCAAAATAATTACAGCCGAGAGTTAACACACTTTTTACTCCCACAGCAAGATGAAACAGTTTCAGGGACATTTACATGCATGCCTGCCTTCACAAAGATAACCACATGCGAAGTCAACTCGGTTTGATGCTTAGTGTATTCATGATCAGCTCCTTTGACTATATACAAACTGTGATTTGGTATATGCTTGTCGAATTCAATTGCATCTTCAACTTGAACGAATTCATCCACTGTACCGTGAACTGTTAACACCCTGCACACAATTTTATTATAAAAGAAAAAGGTCACTACATTTATAATTATAATTCCCATTTCATTATCTTAAATTACTAATAGCTAATTAAAGAGGTTCATGATTCTGCGAACCTGCAGCTTTGTGGTATAGTTCGACAGGCAGCAAGAGTATCAGTTGTTAAACGATCCATCAAGCTCTCCTTAGTCACTCGATACTCAATTTTCCCTAAATTTCCAAGAGGATGTGTAAATTTTTAAGACAAATCAGATATTAATTTATAATTTCAAAACGACATCTGGCGTTTAGCTTAAAACACAAATGAGCTACGTACATTCAGAATCAGAAATACTTAGAAAAGCAAAAAAACTAGGCTTATAATATGACAAAAGGAGATCTATATTTCGTATAAGCAAGTAGACACTAACAAAAAAAGCTCACCCTTTCTGTTTTTCACGTCAATAAATCCCTTCTGCTCGATTTTTTCACGGAAATCTTGACCCAACCGACCTTCAATCCCTCTCCTCAAATCAAAACGGCCAGATATGTTGACGATTGTGCATACGTCGTTGTACATTGAGGCATACAAAAGCACAGCATTCCCCCCTTTTATGGATTTTGGAGTTTGTTAAAGTGGTTAACAAAAATATGAGTAGAAGAATATAAAACAGCACCAATTGGCTTCAACTACAGATTTATGAGTAGAAGCATCTTTAAATGGAAACTAAAAGCTGAAACAATCAATTGGGTGTGTTTGATAAATACAGTCGTAAGAACATAAATGCTCGCACAAATCAAACCACAAGCGAAATCATGAAACTCAACTTCTAAATTGTTCATTTTCAAATTAAGTTTAAGCAAGAAGAGAAGTCAAGACAAAACTCATGTTTGAAAGTGTCTAAAAACACTTTTTTAAATGCAACACACCTTTACTGTGCCCGACAAGTGCTACAACGTGACGATGCTCCTTCTGAAAGTGCTCGACTACAGAACGCAAGTCATCAGCCTCTCGACGGTAATTTCCATACTGAAATGAGCCTTCACTCTCCCTATAAAGCCAATAAAACATTTCTGCATATGCAATTTGACGAAAAATAATACATTTTAGGCAAATTTAAGCAATTTTCTCAACCCCTTACCCATTACCAGCGAAGTCGAAGCGGAATACACTAATTCCTTCTCTTTCAAAAGAAAATGCAAGAGACACCATAGGAATCCGATCCTGAGAATGACCAAGANTATATGTTCCCGACAAATATACTGTTATTTAGTATATGTTTCATTTATACTGATACACTTTTCAATCTTTATATACTGTATAGACTTTTAACTAAGTTTTTAACTAATCAACTGTATATATTATATGTATATGTTGAGTATATAGAACCGCAACAATTATTTTTTTTTTTAAATATATTACGGGATAGTATCAACAAGATCGATTGAATTTTTGAATCTTCTTCAATTTTGTTGCGTCATACGATAGGTAATATACACATTCCATTTATTTTTTATTTTTATTTTTTGCAAATAAAACGGCTCATTCAAATCCCATTATTTAAGGAGAGTGATTTATGTTTGTTGAGGTAACCGCAACATTTAATTTCCACACATTAGGTAAACTTGCAAATTAATTAATTTACTTGGCAATATTGCAATTAAATAGTAAATGCTGTGTAGAGATAAAATTCTCCCAAGTCTTTTATTTTAGAGATAATTACCCCCTTCACCTCCCGATATTCTTTTAAGCACATATATACGATAGTGAGTTTTTAATTGCTTGAATACGAAAATTGTATTTTAATTTTCCTTCTCTCTCAAAATTGATGGTCCGTCAAATTCAATTCTCTCAAATTCTCCTCTCCCTTTCTTTTTCTCTCGTTATCTTTCTTCTTATCCTAATTAATTTCTTTTCAAATCGATCGTCCTCGTCTTCCTTCAAACCCTAAATCCAAATCGAAGGGGTTGGGCCAAGCTATGGAGCCAGAGGACGCGGGATCCGGGCCGAAGGTCGCAAAACACGGTATCGGCTGGAAGCAGACGGCGGGATACAAGGAGAAGAAGGCGACAATTGCGGAGGAGATGAAGAAGATGCGTCGGTTGTCGATCAACAGCAGCCATGTCGCCCACCGTCTGCGTTTGTTGGACAAAGTTTATTAGCTTCTGCTAGCCCTGGTTCGTTTGTGGGGATGTGAATCAAATTGTTGTTATTATTTGTTAATTTTGTAATTAATTAGTGTAACAGGTAGTTAGCTTTGAAGAGATTAGGATTTTGGGTTTTCTATTTTCCCCACTGATGAAGAAGGTTTCAGAATTCTGCGTTTTTCTTTTTCTTTTTGTGAGGTAGTTTGTAAGCAAAAATATTAATGTGATGTTTATCTTGAGTTGATTTTTGTTAAATTATTTTTAAAAAAGTTGTTTGAATTTAATTTTGTCAAATATAATTTGATGATTATGTTGAGTTAATTTTTATAGTTATTGGTTATATATTTTTTTTCTTATCTATGTTTATATTCAGTTTATTTATCGTTTATTAATTGTATTTTTTTTTATCTTATCTATGGATTATATTTAGTTTATCTATAGTTTATTTTCAGTTTATCTACCGTAATTTTCTTAATTATTGGTTAAGGTGGAGGGCTACTGTGGTCTGCGATTCTTTATTAGATTTTTGCATTTATCTTTTTTATTTTTTATTTTTGCCTATTTAATTTTTTTAACTTAGAAAAAAAAAATAGATAACAAACATAAGATTAACCAAAATTTTAAATTAAATATAGATATAAGATAATAAACTTAAGATAAACGGAAGATAATTTAAAAGAGTTCACAAAATATAATTATCGTGATTTTTAAATTAAAAAGGCTTTTGGATTACTTAAGTGGTATTAGTTTTCGTCATTCGTAGTTTGGGAATTCTCTTTTGAAAAGAACTTATATGCGTCCTTTAGCCTTTAACGTTTGCTTTTATTAATAGGCTAATGTACACACATACTAAGCTGCTTTTATTAAATAGTTGTTGGTGTTTCTAAGCAGAGGCCCAATAGGCCCATATGTCAAGACTTTAGCTGGCCCATATTATTCATGGAGTTTGCAAAGTTTTTTAATGGTTGATTTTTAAAATAAAATCATAAATAAATCATTAAAACCGAGTCATAAACTGTACCACAGTACAATATAGAACCAAACTAGTAAGTAGTTCGATGTACGGGACAAATATTTTTTAATTGCATGTATTAAAACAATAAAGAAATATTGATTATCATAAAAACAATTTAGAATGTTATTATTTTTTATTTCTTTTATTATGATACATAATAATTATATATGAGTTATATGTTTATTTCACTACTCTACTTTAAACTTGTCATTTCTTCACTTTTTGTCCAGATATGATATAGTTCTATGAACATTCACGTGCGATGAATGTAAAAAGCCACTCCCCTTTACAATGATGGCCTATATGGTCACATGCAAAGAATGAATAAATGTGGCATAATGTGATGGTACCTTGAGAATCTCAACACTCAATACATAGCAGGAAATTAAACAGGAAAATGTTGAAGAATGAAGAGTGGTACTATCAACACCAGCACATATATATATGAATATATTTATATTTCACATATATTCTTCCTTGTAATAGAAATTAGAAAATGGTGTGGGGAACAACTGGAGCAATCATAAGAGGCACATCATGTTACAAAATTAGTTCTAAATTACTCGTGCACACATATTTTCATGTAAAATTTTCAAATCAATCAGTTAAATTCTGTAATATATATTTTAATTTATGAGTGCCATTTGTATTTGGTTACAATGTATTTCTTTTTATTGTTTTAAATATATAATGGTGTACTATATCTTTTCAGCGCTGTCTAAAATATCACTCATTTATGTACGTAAAGGATTTCTAAAATGATTTGATGTTGATTTTTTTAGGATTGGAAGACCAATTGAACCTATATATATTCTTCTAGATCTGGGGATTGTTACCTCATTAGAGTTAACAAGTGCATGACCAATCATTTAGTTAATTAGTCAAATACATTATGGTTTAACGAATGGAGTTCGATTTTGTGATTCGATTGAATGAATTTGTAGTTTTGA
The DNA here is from genome assembly GCA_008636005.1 of Striga asiatica. NCBI lineage: Eukaryota > Viridiplantae > Streptophyta > Magnoliopsida > Lamiales > Orobanchaceae > Striga > Striga asiatica. The sequence continues at coordinate 447,354 of BKCP01009403.1, read as the reverse complement.
TTTCGATTATTGAATTGATGTTTTATGTGGGCTCAAACATCAATCGTTTGTACTCAAAATCTCGAACCATAAAAATTATCTGTGTTATTTTTATTACCACGACTGCTATATTCGAGGTAAATCACTTAAATTAAAATTAAAACAAACGTTGTGATTTTTGTGAGTTTCTTTTTATAAGAAAGCTCCTTAAATAATTTTAATTACCTATATACCTCATATATATATCTCACTACAAAAAAATTGTTATATTCCAACGAAAAATCCTACGATAATATATATTTCAATGGTATAGCTTCCATTGGAATGATTTCAACGAAAATTCCATTGAAAATATTGCGTTGGAATGACTTTTCCATTAGAATTTTAGATGGAATGTGATGATTCCAACAACTATTTTTCAACGGTTTAAGAATTTCAGTTGGAATATGCAATATCTGTTGGAATTTTTATTTCCACTTTCGTTGGAAAATTTATTGTTGGAATCGTCAAAATCCAACAGAAATTACAATAGAAAACTCGTTTCAACGGAATATTTTTGTTAGAATTTCTGTTGAAATTCCATTAAAATATATTTGTATTAAAACTTTTTGTTGGAATTTCATCATTTAGTATTCTTGAAATTTAAGCAGTCACATATACACTATCAAAAAAATTAACAAAGTTACGAATTGCCAATGACAAAATGTACAACATAGATCGAATTGCAACCGACCAGTCTAATTATTACGCTTACAAATTATAAAAAAAGAACTCTAACCGATCATGAGCCCCCTTAATTCATACACACAA
>BKCP01009403.1:414051-427475 GCA_008636005.1 Striga asiatica | reverse complement strand
AAAGTTATTATTAGATAGTTTAAGTATTTGAATATTTGAAATCAACAAATCCCTAAATGCTTCTTTATACTGTCGCCACGGAAAAGGTAATTGGCTCAATATTTCATTAATAGAGTTTTATATACAAATTTTACTATATAAATATTATATATTAATAAATTAAACACCGGTCCATCCGGTTCAACCACTGATCGAATCAGTGAACTATTGAACTAGTAGTTTGATCTATTCAAAAACCGGATCCTGTTTTCAGCTATTGATAGAAATGCAGGACACGTGTATATCCATCTTATAAACAAAAAATATGTTTAATCGCCCTAACGAACGAGCATCCGCATTTTTATTTATTTATTTATTTATTTTTGTGATGAAAAACTAGCAATCTCTCGTGAGAAATATTCAACACATGAAGCACATTCTATCAAGATACTACTTATAATGACATAATTGCTAGGATATAATAAGTATGGGGAATGAAATATGATCATTTCCTATTACTTTCTAATGTCACTAGTACGATTACTCTAGTGGTGCGATCAACGAGTCTTTAATATGAACAAGCGCTTTTATATTAGTTAATTAATTTATTTATTTGTGGATCTTGTCATATTTTTATTACTCATAATTTGAATATATATATATATATATATATATTTTGCTATATTAATTTTTACTAAATAAAAGAAAAACTAAGAGCTTATATTTTTTTTAAATAAAATATATATTTCTAAATTTTATTTACTAAAATTAATAACTCTTTTTTCGTTATCACATTTTAGATGTAGAAGATATGAAATTAATAATAATTTCACTTAAATGGTTCTTGTAAATATATTTTCCCTACTAATAAAATAAAACATACTTAAAAAACAAATAATATCGTAAATGATTATTTTAAACAAAATATATATATCGTTGAAAAGATAGGCTAGCGGTCGTCGACCGAATAACTATGTGAATTGGTAAATATTTTAATATATGGCGATATCGTCGACTTAGTTGGTACATTTTATATTTATTGTCTATGAATCAACAGAATTACGTATACTTTATAAATTTAAGGGATAGTAATTAATTAAATAATTAATTAAAAAATATTATTATTATTATTATTATTATTATTATTATAACATTTTTTATGCGATCTTAAGGGATTTACTGTTCTATTAATACTAATTAGCTACTTAATTATAAAAATGTCTTGATGAGAAAAAATTAAAAAAAAAATAACATTAATTTTAAATACATAGCTTGAAGAAAAAGTTTTTTTATACACTTAGTATCAATTTATAGTATGTTAATAACAATAACAATTATTATATAATATTAAAAAGTATATCATTACAAATAAATAATTAAAATGTAACATTTTAGTTTTATGATAAAATAAAGAAAGTAAAAAAATAAAATCAAATTGACAACCTTCAATTATATGTGATCCCATTGATAAATTAAACCAGTACTCGATCTTGTGCACATGCACAAATGATACAATCAAAATATTATATATTGTATATATATTATTTAAAGTTACAAGTTAGATAATAGGTATATTAAAATTTAAAATTTGATAATAGTAAAAATAAACAATATAAACATAAATTATGAGTACGTATGAATTACTATATTAATGGTATAAAATGTAAATCGTAATGAAATTTTTATAACTTTTAGGAATCATGATTAATTAAGTTGCTGAAAATTTTTAATTTATTTTTATAGAAATTATTTATGTGATTCTAGGAAGTTTGATTATATCACTAAAATCAATTAGATAACTTTAAATAAAAATTGCTTAATGAAATGGAAAAATAATATTGATTGGAAAATAAACATTTGAAGCAAAAGTATTGCAATAGAATTTTCGTAAGTATGTGACTTTCATATTATTTAATGTCAATTTATAATTAGCTATTATTAGTAGAAACTATTATATAATAAAATATTAAATATATTATTACACATTAATATAAAAAATATCATGAAAAAGAAAGTATTGCGGTAGATTTTATGTAAGTATATAACTTTCATATAACATTTAATGTGAATTTATAATTAGCTAGTATTGGTTGTAACTATTATATAATAAACTATTAAAAAATATCATTACACATCAATGTAAAATGTAACGGTTTTCTTCTACAAATAATTGAAGAAGAGCGGGAAATTTTTTTATTGCATTAATTGAATTGCCTACAATTCAATCATAGCTTTTCTCTCTCTTCAGGAAAAAAATTCCCAATTTTTTTTACCCTCGCTGTCTTCAATTCGCCGACTCTGCCTCCTCTCCGCCACTTTCTCTCTTCACCGCCGATTCCGAAGACAGCTTGCACGGGGGCGTCGGTGAGCGCCTTGTCCTGTCCTCGACCCTCTCCCATCATGGAGCTCACCAATTTCTTGGTTTCCATGCAGAGTTAAGTCAAGGTGTCGGTGGCTGGGAGGAGTGTTCGTTGTCTCTGGATTGGCCGCCGCTTTTGTGGAGGCTGGATCTGAGACTAGCGTCAGTTAGCTCCTTTGGACCTGTTCCGTCCTTGGTGCAGGGGTGGAAGAGTCCAACGGTCGTCGCCGATTTGGTGTTGGGGTGGGTTCTGAAGCTGGTCTCTCGGTGTGACTCCGGTGTGGTTCCCTTGGATGGGGCTATTGCTCGTCGGGTTCAAATCTAGTTAGTCGTATGTTTGTTTCTAGATCTAGGGATGGGCAATGGGTCTATCTTTCGTGGGGGGCTGCCTACAGGTGTTGTCTCGTTTGGCGGTGTTTCAGAGTATTTGTTGGCGGCTGGGGAGGGCTTTATTACAAATAGTATTATAGTGATGTTAATAGTTTGTGTTTTGTGTAATGTGTTGTTTTGGTATTTTATTCTCCTTTTTAGGAGCTTGAAATCTTTCCTTGTGGGAGTTTAGTATTCTAGTTGTCTAGTTTTTTGTATTGTGTGTGCGTTTAGTTTAGCAGATTTTAGGATACAGATGTTTTCGCCATGTATGTCTCTCTGGATACATAGTTGTTTTTATGATTGTAATTGTGTGTTCTTTTCATATATAACTTCTATTATTCTAAAAAAATGGCCTCCAATTATATAGAGATAGATTTATGTAAAAATTAAAATCTTGAAAGTAAAATTATGTATCTATACTTATATAATAAGAATTAACATTTATTAAAATTAGTAATTTAATTAATGGTCAAAGTCAGTTTTGCATTTATTACTTTCCAAAATAGGTAACTATTATGTCCATTTCACACGCTCAGCATTTATGTCCTTTTCACATTAGCACAAGCCTCATTAATAGTCCTTATCGCATAATTTTTTATGGTAACGAAATAATCCATTTCACACATCCTTATCACATATTTTTTTATGGTAACCCTTTTAAACATATTTTTTTAACGATAAATTGAAGAAAAAAAATTATATTATAAAGAGAAGATATCTGGGATAATTTTAAGATTCAAAAACAAAATCTTATTATAAGGAGAAGATATTTCATACCCCTTATCATTATTCATATTGAGTTTGTTATTCATTTCCTAAAACAAATACACGTGCTGAATTATTATCTCTTTATTATCTCTAAAAAACTATACAGAATGCATATATATATATATGTACATATACACATATTAAATTTAAATATAGACATATTTTCTTTACAAAATAGTCTAGAAAAATCTTTTTTACACAATGTTAAATTCAAATGTTCTTAGATATGTTTTCCTTCTAAAATTGTTTAGAAAAGTTGTAGATGACTTCACATCTTTCAAAAATAATATAGAAAATTTGAATACTTTTACATATATACTAATATTTTAGGTGTTTTTAATATTAAACATGCAAATTTTATATTCTCTTATACAAAATAATGTAAATTTCATATTTTCTTATACAAAATAGTTTTACATTGTTTGACCCCGAATCTTTAATTTATAATTTTTAAGTAATGTTTATCCTCCTCTTTACTTTATAATTATTTTTTTTTCTTTCCCTTTTTAAATAGGATCAATAGTAGTTTCCACTTTCGTCAGTAACTCAAACTCGAGATCTATTTATAATATTGTTAATTTAATATTGTTCTCGTGCATCGCACGGGGTACACACTAGTTATGTAGTATGTACACAAGCTTTACTAATCAAGTATGTGAAATTTCACGAAGGATGGAGGCCCAAATTGTAAGTGAGGTGTACTTCTTTTATGCAAAGGCCCAAATGAGCCTTTAATCAATTATTTTTAAGAAGTGGCCTAGCCTGTTGGGCCATGAGTTAGTGGCAAAAATACACATCCACGTGTTAAACCCACAGCAAGACCAATTAAACGAGATTAAAGTTTTAAACGCAGATTTGAGGCCGCATAAAAGTTAATGTCCAAAATTACGAAACTAAAACAGAAGGAAAGAAAATCGGTGCTCAGCTGATTCTCACCGAAATCAGCTCGCGATTTTTTGGAATAAAAGAGATGCAACTAATAAGGAAGATTCCAAAACAGAAAAAATCACCTCTCTGGTATGGAAATGCGGAAATCGTGTCGAGAGGGAGTTTTCTGAATCTCGAGCTCGCAAACACTGTCATTCAAATCTCAAGTCGACATCGATCTGGGAGATTAAAGGTATATTTCGAATATTTTTCGTCTGATTTGAGGTAGCCAATGCTTTTTTCGTTGAACAGAATCTAAAAACAGGAATTCGATTTTATCAGATTGAATGTGTATTTTTTTTAGCCAATCCGTTTTTGTTTTTTTTTTTTTTTTTTTTGTACTAATTGAGGTTTTTTGTGTGGTAGTTTGCAGCAAAATGTCTCCAATTATGGTGTTTTTGCACTACAATGGGAAGTGGTGTAACAACACTTACATTGATTTCGAAGTTGGTGGAATTTCGGTGAATCAGACTACTTGTTTCAGAGATTTCACAAAGCAAGTTGGAGATCTACTGAAGATAAACCAAATGGAATCAATGTTGAGTTTTAAGTATCAGGTACGAGATGGATATCCAGCAATTAAAATTGATGATGATCAAAGCCTTGGATTCTACATGGATTTGAAGTCAATGGAGGCTGATTACACTAAGTTTCCAGTATGTGTGATTAAGGAACAGAAAAATGCTTTGGTACCAGTTCCACTCCTCATCAATGCCGGTCACAATGAAGTTGCATGGAATGAGTGTATTGTTGCTGCTTCAGACTTTGATCAGTTTGACTATGGGGCTTCAAACTCAATGAATTTTATGGATTTTGCAAGGGAAGCTGTCGAAGCCATGTCATTAGCTGCATCAAGTATTGAAGAACAACAGACCACATATGGAGTTGTTGATTCGACATCAGGTAATGCGGTCGAAGTGATGCACAATCCATCAGTCGGACATTCTTTTCCCAGCAAAACAAGTCTGCAGAAAATGCTTGCGATATATGCAATCAAAAACCAGTTCCAATTCAAGGTAGAAAAATCGTGTCCTAAACAGTACTTCGTAAAGTGTGTATGGGATGGGTGCAACTGGTTCATTAAATCATCTAGAGTAAGACAGTCGAGTATGTTCAAAATCAGGGAAATGGTGAATGATCACAATTGTCCGTTTGAGGTGAGAACAAACAACCAACGACAAGCCACGTCAACACTTGTTAGTGAATGCATAAAGGGGAAATTCACAAACGTGAATACAAAATACAATCCTGGAGAAATTATACACGATATGAAGTTGACATATGGTATCGATTTATCATACAAAAAGGCATGGAGATCAAAGCGCAAGGCTCTAGACGAGGTACAGGGAAAACCGGATGAGTCATACGAATACATTAATGAATACCTCCAAAAGCTCTGTCACTCGAATCCCGGAAGCATTGTGAATCTATGTACTACTGAAGATAAACATTTCATGTACCTGTTCATGTCTCTAAATGCTTCGATCAAGGGTTGGCCACATTGTAGGCCTATCATTGTGGTTGATGGAACGTTTCTGAAGTCTACATACGGGGGGGTTTTACTCACAGCATGTACGCAAGATGCAAATTCACACGTACTCCCACTAGCTTTCTGCGTCGTGGACTCGGAAAACAATGAGTCATACTCTTGGTTTTTCAGCAAGTTGAAATCTGCCCTACCTGAGAGAGAGGGATTATCCATCGTTTCAGACGAACATTACAGCATTAAATACGGCATATCAAAGGTAATTATGAAAAACACCAGTATAGTTCTTCTTTTTATGGATGACCTGCAAGATAATATAAAATTAGTGTTCTTTTGAATGATTATGTTCTGTACTTTATAAAATTATTTTATATTTCACTTTAGTATAGGTATATCCAGAAGCTTCGCATTGTTTGTGCACTTACCATATCGCCAACAATTTGAGGAAGCACTTCAGAATGGAAACAACGGCAGTTAAGAATGCATTTATTGGAGCCTCTAGAGCATATACAAAGGAAGAGTTCAACAAGTACATGGTGGAACTGAAGAAGTTGGATCCAAGGGTACCAACACATCTTGAAACTATAGGCTTTCACAAATGGGCTCGTATCCACTGTCAAGAAAATAGATACTTCACAATGACGTCAAACGCAACAGAAACTATAAACTCGGCTACAAAAGTGGTGCGTGAATTACCTATAACAACGTTGCTTGAATCTTTGAGATCAATACAACAAAAATGGAACGTGGCGAATCGAGAGGAGGCGAAGTGTATGTTTACTATCCTGACAAAAAAAGCAAACAATATCATTGAAGAAAATTACAAAGTGGCTTCCCGTTTGTTTGTAAGTTTATATTATGTTTATATTGAAATAATTTAATAGAATAAGTATTCTGTATGAAACTAAATTTGTGGATGAAACTAAATTTGTGTATATGATGACAGGTCCAGAAGGCAAGCGATCAAGTTTATAAGGTGTATAACGATGTGTATTCACATGTCGTCAATTTGGATGCCAAGACGTGCACTTGCAATCGATTTCAAATGGATGAGATACCATGTCCACATGCCATACGTGTCATCCGGTCTTTACATATTGATCCAGTGCCATTTTGCTCTGATTACTACAAGACGGCAAACTTTTTGGAGACGTATGCTGAAGCAGTTTATCCTATCGAAGGTTCGCAAACATTTGATGCTTTGGACAATAAAAAACAGAGAATGGTGCAACCACCTATAGGCAGAGCGAAATCGAGGCGTAGGCGAAACGAACGATACAAGTCTGCATTTGAGCCTCCTAAAAAGAACAAGTGTGGAAAATGCGACGAGAGGGGCCATAATGTAAAGACCTGCCCAAATCCTGCAAAAATTAGAGGAGATAACCATTGTTGAAGTTGCAGGTTTTATTTTTCAATTATTTTCAAAGTTGATGCTCTGTTGATCTAATTACAAACTGTGAATATTTTTTGAGTGCAACAGATTTGATATATTGGTTTTTATATAGGTTGCGATTGGTCCTTGACCTTGTGTTATATTGGTGGTATCGATTTTTAAACTACATTTTGAAATCGGTATGTATGTGGAGTAGTAGTTTGATATTTTGATATTAGTGTAATTGTGTATAGATTTGTATGTAATTTGATTGTTAAGATACTGTTTAGATTACCCAAAGAGAAACTCAGAAAATACAAATAGTAAACACCAAATGGACACATGAGATTCTGATAGCAACAACCATGAAAAATCCAAAAAATAATGCAAGAACAACATCAAAACGTGCCAAAAATATTGTCAATTCAAACAACTACTAAAAATAAACCATTTATTCATAATAAAACCATCATCTTTTTCACAAAATATAAAATAGTTTAGAAATTCCACAAATAAACACATAAATTACACAAGTACAAAAAATATTGGGACCTGATAGTCATTGATAGACATGAAAAATATTACAAGTAAAATACAGAAATACTACAAAATATTCCTTAAAACAACATATGAATTGCAGAAAAATGTAATACAATACATAAAAACAACAAGAAATAAACCTGATAACATACAATCATTCAAAACATGTCCAACATATTCCATAACACACCATGCCCAAAAAGGAGAAACGCCAGAGTTTAGTTTGTCTACATAGTCGGACAAAAATACATGATAGAAAACAATGTCAACCAACATCACTAAACAACATCAAAATTCCTAATGCTAATTAGTAGGGGGAACTACTAGCGAACTTCGATAATTTGCCGGCAACGGACCCGGCGAATCATCATCACTCTCGGATTCTTTTTCCTGCTTCATTTTTTCATGTGTGTACAATAGGTATGCAAACCTTGACCGCTCAACATCAATGTCAAAGGTATCAGGAGTGATGGGCTCATTAGAAACAAAATACTCCGCAAAAGCAGCAACAAATGCACCACAATCACTGGCAAGTATGTAAACAAGAAATATAGAAAAAATGTAATTAATAGTTAAATAAAAAAGAACATATCAAAGTTGTAAACTAAATTAAAATACAACTTACCAGCATTGCTGCCGGGGCAAATCTTCCACGAAAATGACATCAAGAGGATCATTCTCTGCCTTGCCCGAGTAGGGACCAATGTTTGTTTTGATGTCAGCACGTCTAGAGACAAAGTGTACCAAATCAAGAAATATGGGTATCAATATGGAATATCGTTTAACACTCTCTAGCATAACCTAGTCAAAATCAGTCGATCGATAGGAGTTATAAATCATCAACGTCCTAGTTGCGAACGACAACCTCCCTAATATCCAATGGCCTACGCCTTGCAATTCAACATGAATCAGAAAGAGTACGTGATCAACATTGAGCCATGACGGCCCACAGATAATTTTGAAGCCAAACATGTAGTCGACAATGACACTATTGATCGTACAAATCCGGGGGTCACATGAGTTAACAATGTACAAAGAATATAGTGACTTCATTTGCTGGTCGAAAAAATTATCAGTGGTAGTAAATTTCTGAGACGGTTCAAGCGCATACAGTCCAATCTTTCGGATGTAGTAGAACAAAACATCAATATGCTGAAAAATAAATATTTAAAAATTAGTATGCGAAAAAAGAAAAAAAGATGAAGACCATCACAGTAAAATGATACTTACACTACCGTCAAGGAAACAGTCGGATTCATACAAGGTGTAGAACCAATTCTTATCAGAAATCACGTCAACGTTAAAATCAAATGGGGGGCTTAAGGTTGTATGCTTCTTGTCATAGAACAAAAACCTTTCAGAAGATGAATTAAATTTAAAATAAGAAAAATGAACAAATGAAGAAATGTAATAAAAACAACAAAATGAAAGTACATACCCTTCATTTTTCTTACGCCGCTTCTTAAGCTTACCCACCTTGAGCCACTTAAATAAATCATCAGTTACATCAAAACGTATCGTGTCCCAAAAATCGGTGTCGAAAGGGCATGACTTACAAATAACTGGTCCTTTTTTTACACGTTTGCTTTTCTCAAATGGGATGTCGACTACCGGCACTTGATCATCCGCATTCTGGTTAACCTGTGAATAAACTTTTTTGGTTTATTTTTAGGACATCGAACGGTAAGATAAACTGTGAATAAACTATTTGATTTCAATTCAAGAAAAACATGAGGTTTATTTTTAGGACATCGAACGGTACGATAATCTGTGAATAAACTTTTTGATTTCAGTTCAAGGAAAACATGAGGTTTATTTTTACGACATCGAACAGTAAGATAAACTGTGAATAAACTATTTGATTTCAATTCAAGGAAAACATGAGGTTTATTTTTAGGACATCGAATGGTACGATAAACTGTGAATAAACTTTTTGATTTCAATTCAAGGAAAACATGAGGTTTATTTTTAGGACATCGAACGGTAAGATAAACTGTGAATTTGAAACCTTATGCACATCCATTGCACCAACACCAACCAGATAAATTGAATATATAAACCTACACACACACACACACGCATTTGTTCAAATACTTTAATCATTAACAAATGACTATAACCACAGATAAACCACAGATAAACCAACAAAAAACAATATGCATAAACAAGGATTACTGATTTGTTGGCAGTTTGCATGCTTTTCAATTTCCCCTCGGTCGTCCTATCAATCTCATCAATCATTTCTGTAGTCCAAAGAGGGAAACCATCATCATCAAAATCTTCATTACGTTCACCACTCCCTTGTACAAACTGAAAACATATCAATTAAACAAAAAAAGGATTACTGATTTTAAAGGTAGACAAAGCTGTGATCATAGAAACAAAATCGAATATAGACTCACAACTCCACCATCAACTTCCTTGTGGATCCCAACGTTCTCTTGTTGACGACTACTTCCTGGAACATCGTTGGACTTAGCACCCTCTCCACCATTTAATCCCTTAAAAAGTAAACATAGTTAACTTAGATAAAAAATAAATTATGAAAACACAAATGATACATAAATACATTTAACTTAGATGTGTTTTGTTAATAAGGAAAAATGGTAGATTGAGCATAAACCGTTTGAGGAATATCTTGGTTATCCACATCATGGGGGAGGTCTTGTTGTTTACCACTTTCTTCATGCTGATACATAGTTAAGTGAAATATTAAAAAAACGAAACACATGTATATATATGTAAAAGTAAACCAACAATAAACCAATTATAAACTTACCAGCTTTGTTTCTTTAAGACTGAGGATCTCATGCATCACTTTAGTCGAAAAGTCGGTAAACAACTTCTTCAGATCATCAACATCATTCTTGACTAACTTTTTCAAATCATCCAAATCATCCATAATCTTCACTTGCTTTGAAGACAGCTCGTCTAAACGTTGTATAATAGGAGACTCGGTTGGACCGGGAACAGAGAATGTATGAGAACTTTTAGTTTCATTACGGAAGAACTCGTTCCTTTCGACAAAAAACCCGTCCAGCTGAAGCGTCATCTTCTCCGATTCGGTGGGAGTTATATTTTTGAACTGAATGGATAAATACCCATAAAAAAATAAAACAACTTAGAGCAATGTTGTGAAAAGATAACTTAATAATAAAGTATTATAAAAAGGGGACTAAGAGAAACCTTATCTGATGGCAAGGTCAAGAAAACCCTCTCGATGAATCGTCTACCACGTGTCACATGTACCTCCCAATTTAACATCTGTGGTACATTAGAAACTGCAAGACGAGTACATATGACTCCATCTGTGCTATCACACACCTCATAAAACCACAACTGGAGTGATAGAATAAACCCTCGTATCCTATAGACATATACTCTTTTTTCAGTGCCATCTAATTGCTGCAACAAAGTCTCCTTGTTACGAGATGACATCTTTAGATAATCAATGGTGTAGTCGTATACCTCTTTACCCCACGGATAATTATCACAGTCTTGGCTATCAAGAATATCTAACAAACACCTATCAAACAAAAGATTATCCTGAGCCCCCATGAGAAAATTTGCGAGCAAGTGAAGCTTGGCAAGTTTGATTGCATCATGGTCGTTTATCCACGCTCTGTTAAGAAACTGCCCTTTAATAGAATGACGGGACAAACCAACATTGGCAAAATATCTATCAAAAAGACCATCAGGGACAGGAGGAAAACAAAGTTTTTTACACGAGCCATTGCATTTCAGACCACTTATCACAGCGAACTCCTCGACCCCAAATCTCATGATCTTCCCACCAAAGTCAAACCACAGTTCATCCAACCTCGGCTGGTGTACTTCTCGTAATGAAATCAAATTGAGAAGTTGGTTCTGAACCTTACAATGAGGTAGGTCAATAAATTTACCAAAAGCAGAATTTCTAAACATCTCTAATTGATCATTCGACAACAGACGCTTAATGTCAGCAATAGGCGTGGTAGAACGACTGTTATCATTGCTGTTGATTATCTTCACGGTCAATGCTCTTGAGTTTGGAACAATCAATTCCCAATCCTAATAAAAACAACAAACAATTGATACCGACAATAACACTAAAACATATAGGCTAGATCTAACTAGTTTATACAGACATAACCTACAATGACATTCTTTGCTTGTCAACATGCATAGCAACAATTTTAGTGATAATCAACAAACAACATGTATAGCAATAATTTTAGTGAGAATAAACAAACATATGAAATAACAAAAAATTGGACAAACTTAAACATAAATTATAAGAACACAGATAGTAGGAAAACATACTTCTAAAGGAAAAAAATACCTTGTGTTCTCTTTGTGGTTTATTCCTGACATCTTCATCGTCAAGCTCGGAACAAATCGATTTATGCCTATGTGTGTTGCCCTTGGACCTCCTCGGTACTGATTTGCTAGCCTCAGAGCCATCCTCACTTTCTTCTTCGTCCAAAGAAATGCATTGTTCAACTTCAAAATCAGAATCGATGTCTTCTGGATATTTAACCTTCCTCTTCCCCTTAGCATCGCCCTTGACCTCCATTGGATTATTTTGAGAAAATCGTTTCTTCTGAGCACTAGAACGAGTAATCGGGCGTCTGATATGCGATTGATCTTCCACAAATGACTTTCTCTCCTTTATAACAACGCCTTGGGTCTGCTGATTCTTCTTGGCAAACGGAATTTTCTTTTGAACGAGCCTTCGACGCTCGGGAACTGCAACCTTGGGATGCTTTTGCTCCATAGCTCCTCTGCCTTCAGATGAAGTATCAGAGACATAGTTTTCGTCCTTCTCTCTCGCCATCTAGATCGAGATTTGTTTCCAGAACTTTGCTTTGAACATATTAGGGTAGGATCTGAAGAAAAGGTAATTATCAACTCCACTGCAATTTTTTGATATGCGTGTGTGCAGGTTGCGTGTTTTGGTGGAGGAGATAATTTCAGAATCTCAATTAATGATAAAGTTACCGTTTTTTATTCAGCTAATTAATGATTAATTAGAAGTGGGAAAGTGGGATTGAATTTTTGCATAATTTCGTAATTGGGCCTTTAGAAAATCAGATGTGTGAAACATTTTAAAATCTCGTATAATGGGCTTCATAAAAACCTGAGCTCGTGCGCAGGGTAATTTTTTCTGAGTTAATTGTGTCAAACCATAATGACCGGACCAAAAATATACTTCCTTCAGCTATGCAGACATACATATTACATTATTTGCATATTGCCATTTGATTGTAGTTTTGCAAAATTTTATTTTTTATGTACTTTCAAATCTTGTACTTCAAATAGAGGATGTTTGATGTGAGAAAATACAAAAAATATTTATATTTTTTAAAAATAATGAAAGTTACATAAAGATGTTTACCACACAACGTGAATTAAATCAAACACCACTTACCATTGCCAAGTGAATCAAAAAAGCATTCCACCACCAGAATAAAGTCATTCCTTCACCATAGGAAATACCAAATCAAAAGAAAAAAAAAATCAAATCATTCAAAAACGACATGAACATGATAAAATACACATGTCCGATTAGTAAAAATAAACTACAAGTAAGAACAAATCAGACAAGTACATACACAGATCCAAGAGGCCCCCCAAAATAA
>BKCP01009403.1:387012-411602 GCA_008636005.1 Striga asiatica | reverse complement strand
TGAATGTTGGCTCAAGAATTAATGGAACTTTGGGGATAGGGTGTCAGGGGGTACCGAGATAGCCCTTCAAAAAAACTTCAGTTGAATTAAACAAGAAAAAACAATTATGGATTAATAACATATTTAATAAAACTTATTTTCATTTCCCTCAAAAAATAATTACATTTTTTTAATTACTTACTCACTAATCTGTTAAAACAGTTACACCTTACTATATATATTTTTATTATTTATTTTTTGGATCAGTTACTAAATTAATTCTAAATTTGGTTGCAAAATATTCAAATGTGTAACGGATGTTGGAACTTAAAGTTGATTGACACATTCAGAGCTGTAACTGTTATATTTGGTTGCATTGTTGGAAGAAAAATACGATTGACCCATTTTTTTTTTTCTAAAACTCAAAAACACCAATAATTTTTTTTATTTATGTTAATTTTCTTAATATATGCCACAAATATATAAATTGTTTTATTTATGTTACTAATGTAAATGTTGCATGGTTAAAATAAAATTTAAATTTCAATTAATTTTGAATGATAAAAATAACTTAAGAAAAAGTAATAATTTTTATATGATAGAAGTACATGTCTAATTAATTAATACAAACAAAACGTATTTTATATTATGTGATAATGCACATGATCAAATACTAGTTATATCAAATTTTGGGAGTCTCTCCTTTTTTTCCCATTCGTGATTGTTATTTTTAACTGAAATTGGATATTCTCTTAATTTATCTGCTTCACCTTTTCTCTTCTTCAAGCCACAATTTTCAATACAAATTTTCAATTAAAAAATAATTATTAATAAATATTTTTATTAAAATTTACTATTTATCAATTCATGTATCTATAAATATTCAGTTATTATTTAACTATTAATCTATCACATCACAGCTAATTAATTTTATATTGAAAATTTTAGAAGTAAAATTTGATTAAAGACTTAAAGTGGAGTTGGATGTATATCCAATTCTGCATAGTTTAATTTCCACAAAAGAATAGAAGCTGTTCTCTCTTAATTCATAAAGATCATGGGAAAATAACATAATTTTTATGGTTCAATCTTTGAAATGTTATATAATAATGGAATTAGGTCAACACAAACATGAAAAGATAGCTAAGTAAAAAAGATATTAACTTTAAAAGCAAATAATTATATTGTTTTTTAAAACATGATATTTCACAATAAGAAAAAACGAGCATGTTTGTTTATGAAATTTTTTAAAAATTTTCCAACATTTTAACTCGACTACTCTTTTTTAACTCAACTTTAACTCAACCTCACTATCATCAAAACTATCAATATAATTAAATAATATCATTTAATCATTAATACACATCACATCAACCTTAATTCACTATTCATCTATTCATATTATTTTAACTAACCATCACTTAAAATCTCTCTCCTACTTTTACATCAAATCAATTTCAATTATTTTATTTTAATATTATTTTAATATACCCAGTACCCACTAATAACTGACCATACTACCTTTTTAAAATTAACCAAACTAAATAAAAAAATTCAAACAAAGCCACAAATTTTTATAAATAAACATGCTCAATAAAAATGACATTTTTTAGTGAAATAATCACGTGAACACATAACAAAAAAGTACCATTATAAAAGTGTGGTTTTTTCTTAGTAGAAAGTCTTCAATAAAAAGTCCTCATTATTCATTTATGAAATTAAATGATTTGATTGTGTATGTTTGTAGTGTGTAGTTCTGTAAAAGTCGAACTGACTGCACAACTGTGTGTACTGTGTTTTATCTTTTTCTTCTTTTTGTAGTNCGACAATTATACAATGAAATCTATAAAGTTAGTGCAGATAAAATATGTATATACCCTAAGATAATATCACAGCATGCATTGGCATTGGATCCCTCTATTTGAGTGGGCCCCACACTATGTTGCTATATATTCGAGCACACAAATTTTTATATAAAACGACATAATCTATTAGTCGGTCGATACGTAAAAAATTGATGACAAAAATACATATTTATATTATAGAATATCATACTTTTATTTATATTATTTTAAAGATATTAAATTTTAATTTGAAATTATGTCACTATGGTGAAAAATTATGGGCGTTTCAACATATATATTGTTGTCTAACTGTAAAGTCTACTTAATACAGTCCGTAAGTGTTTAATTACACAACTTAGTACTAGATTTTCTCATGAAATCAAAAGTTGTATTTTGTAATTGTAAATCTCAATTTTATTTGGGTTGTTGAAATTTAAAATGAAATACAGAACTGACCTATTCGGTTATTCATGAGTCATGACTCATGAGTGGTCAATGTTGTGTACATTTGACTAGCACATAAAAAAAAAACAGACATATTTTTCCTTATAAAAAGTGAACATTTTATTCGACTCTTGTGGTTGTGTTTCTGGATAAGAGTCAACTATAGAGCTGATGAACATTTGTTGTAATTTTTTTTTTTTCATCAATTATTGTATTTTAATTCACACTTTGTACACGTACTGACGTACATTATTTATTTGTAAATGGTACAAACCTGTGTTGTGAACATAAAAGTAACTTCAAAACATTATGTTGCCATTGGATACATACATTTTTCCTTTTGTTTGTTCATGTGAGATTTATCTCACTGATATTGAAATAAAAAAAATAAATATTATCCACACCATCTCATTTTTTCCCAAAAAAATATATTAACACAACTAAAAAAATTAAAAGTAATTATTATTATATATTTTGTAACAAAATAATTATTCATTCAGTCACATATTCTAACTTCGATTGATATTTCACTCATAATTATATTTCACTCATATTATCAATTTTAATCATATACTTTGTTATCTCATATCACTCATAATCTAAAATTTATCTAACTTTTACGTTTTAATCTCACTTTTTCAGACAAGTTTTTTTTTTTTTCAAAAATTCAAACTGTAAGTTTGAATTAGCGTTGAAAAAATTTTATTGAAATGCATGAAAATTCAAAAGTTTTTCAAACAAAGCACAATACCCAACATGTCAACAACACTAGGAACTTGTTTATTAGCAATGCATTTGGTGCTTCTTTCCATGTAAGTGTGTAACATGATACCAGTACTATATAGTAATGTATGGAGACATTTAATTTGAACTAACAGAGTTACTTAACTAATTAAATATATAACCAATAAAGAAATATAGTACTATCTATATATATATAATTGCTGGCAAGTTTCAATAAATTTTATTCAGCCAACATTTAATAATAATATGAGTTCATTTAATAAAAATATGTTCACCATTTAATAATAATATGTAACTTTCAGTTACACAATTTATTTTTATAGATCCCATTTTGGATAGTGCCAATTTCTGTAACGTCTTTTCATGTCCTGAAATACAAAATATTTATTTATATTAATACTATATATTTTTTGGTATCATATAAATATATATTTCACAATTAATTAAGAATAACTACAAATATCTCCAATTCCATCGTTGTCATACAATAATAAAAAAATATTTTTTGGGATATTACAAAGAAACATCAAATATTTTAAAAATCAAATTCCAGAGTCACGAGTCGAAGAGAGTTAACGATAATGATTTGTTGTGATGGGGAAAATCACGACTGTTGCATATAAAGAAGTGTTTAGAAATATTTAGATTAGTTTTTTAAAAAAAATTTTCTGTATGATTTTTATTATATTATGTATTTTTAATTACTTTCTCTTTTATTATACTCCCTCCTATTTTTATTATTTGCATTCTAGCTTAATTGATTATTTGTTAAATAAATGTCGTTTTGGCTATTTTGTACATATTTTTCCATTATTACCCTCGTCTAACTAATAAATACAATACGTCTTTTCATATTCACTCTCTATTTTTTCTCAAAACATCGATCTCTATCCTCATTAATAAAAGTTATTATTGACAAAAAAAATATTCTTA
Source organism: Striga asiatica (assembly GCA_008636005.1). Lineage (NCBI taxonomy): Eukaryota > Viridiplantae > Streptophyta > Magnoliopsida > Lamiales > Orobanchaceae > Striga > Striga asiatica. The sequence goes on along the minus strand of BKCP01009403.1, from coordinate 407,658 downwards.
ATTACTGTTGATAAGTCAAAAATATGTGTCGATATAGTGGATTAATTTATGATTTATATTTAACATTTGAGTTCAATTGATATATGTTTGACATTATCTTGCTTTTTCGAGCAGAGACTATCGTTGTTTGTGTTTTTATGCAGTTTGAAGGTCCTTAAGCATATTAAATTATGGATGAGGCTGAACAAGGAATCAGTGGGGATTGCTAAGAGGTACTGCCGTAGCATATTAGGCTGCTTCTGACTACAAGATTAAATACAACTAACATGGCAGTGTTGGTTTTGCCTTGATACTGTGACATGGCCATGTTTGTGTAATTCTGGAACAAACTTCTCAACTAGGCCCAAATTAATTAAGCCTAATAGAATACTAAACCTACATCATACGTAACAGCAAGCAGAATAGATCTGCTGGGGGGAGCAGAAGGACGCAAGCAGCAGAGGCGGCGGATCCGAGGGCTGCTCTCATTCACTCTATCTTTATCATTATTTTTTTTTTCTTTTCTCTTGGATTATGATAGCCCTGCGCGGCTAATTTATCTTTGTCTTGGTTGGAGACGATCGAAACCCCAGACCTACTACTATGAGATCGAATTAGTTTTTATTCCAATTCATATATTTTTCGCATCAATGTTTCGTGTGCATATTTTTATGATTGTTATGTGTAGTTGATGGATTGGCCACCTGTTATTCTTCACGTACGATCTATTGCTTGATTGATACTTGAGTCGGATTTTGATCATGTGTCTTTCATTAGAAGCAACTAAGATAGATAATTGACCGGATTTAGGCGTTATCGTTCTTAGGCAAAACAATTGAACAAGTTAATATTTAACGGATTAGTTATTTGTTGCTTGGACTGTCGATCTCTTGTATTTAATGCTATTGCTAGAAAAATTCTTCACGATGTTGGGAATTAACTAGTTATAAGAGTCTCGTAGAAGGATTTATTCTGCGTGACTAAATTAGGAGAAAGAATTTGTATTCAACGACAGTTGCGTGAATTGTGAGTTTATATTTATGCATTAGTGATCAGTGGAATAGTCGAGGGTGGAAATCAATTCAACCAAGGCATATTCATATTATATTTATTTTCGTTTATTGAGTTTTATTTTATTATTATTTTTATTTATTATTTGATATGTAATTTTAGTTGAGTTAGATAATCACATCAAATCCCCCCTTTTTAATCACATAGTTGATAGATTTCATTTACTTCGCCTCGTGGATACGATCCTTGGTCACACTACTACATATTTTTAAGCAAGGTTAATTTGGGTGCCTACGACAACACGACCAACTGTGCAACTTCTCAAAACGACATTTATTAAAAATAGGAGGGAGTATCGTTTTTCGTACAAATGCACGGAGTATAATTAGTTATATATATCTTAATGCCAAAAATTCTATGGAGCCATCCACCACTTAATGTATTGACACATGTCCAAATTGTATTTATTGCAGGACACGTGTCAATACACTATTAATGAATAAGTGTGGATGGCTCCATAAGTCGAACCTCCATAGCAAAACTGATCTTAATGCATGAAAAAACAGACTGAAAACGTAATCTTTGTTTTTTACAACATTTATTGATCACACCCTGGGCCAGTGGTCTTCTTGCATAGATACTGCTACCCATTTAAGGTTTGACATACATTATTTACTGTACGTTTTCATTAATACACCAGTATTAATTACAAAATGCCTGTATATGCAATTAGATCCCATTGAATGGACTGCAATATCAGTAAGCAATTCTATAATAATTCAAATAAATTACCAAGTTCTATAATATATTTGAATTGACAATTTCAATCACATGTTAATAATTTCAATAATTTTATGCATTAGGTATGATAGCATGAGCTCTATTGTGCTTAGTTAAATTAATAAGTCGACCCTATAATTAGGATAGCAAATTAATAAGTTGAGCTATATTTAATCGAGCTCACTAGCAATGGACTTTATCCTGGCGAGTTCGACTCCAAAGTTCGCATTTTAAATGGCTTGATTTGTACTATATATACAAAAGTATTTGATTCATGAAAATATAGATGGCTCATCACTTTTGCCCTTTTCCCCTTTCTTTTCCGTAGAAGTTGATTGATTGCAAAAGTATTCAACTTTCATTTCCTTGACTAAAAAGGTGAAATATTTCCAGCAAAATAATATGTATACTTTAGAAATATAGGTGAAATGGTGCATGAAACTGGAAAAATACATTGATGAACATTTTACTACAACAAAAATCCAGTTTGCTTTTATTTATAATCTTGTGATATGTACTTATCCTGGCAGTGCTTTTATCATATATGAGCCTAATTAAATCTTACACATCTACAAGTCTTATACCAAAGTTATAGGCTTTTGTAAAATAATAATGTATTCAAGAATATAAATCCATCCCTCTGCTTTCGTTACCTTTCTTATAAAGATTATTTTCTTGAAAATTTTAAATTCCATTTCTCCAATAGATTAAAGAAGTAAATGCCTCAAATCCATTTACCTCCAGAAATATTCTTTCACATGACAACAAATCATTAGGACTCATTTTCGACCGTTGATTAGGAAATCACAAACAGCCAGGACAATACTACAGAGGTCCTTAATCCGACCATTAGCTTCCAAAACACCCGACCCATCGCGAGGCGGGCCCACGAGCTCCTTATCACACGACTCCACATGGCCCCATACAAGCCCAACCTCTCACCTCACGTTCTTCGTCATCGTCTGCACTTTTAAATGCATATACAATTCGGCCTTACCGAGTTTATCCAACACCCCTTTATAACTCAAAAAACACATTCCGTACTTTCTCCGCGCTCGTTCGGTCGTGTTCGTGTTTTTCTCGAGGCTCCACGCTAGGCCGCGCGCCTGCATGGCGCTAGATCGGGCTATCCGAATTGGGGGCCCACACAAGACGAGGGTCGGGTTGAAAAGAATGCCGCGCCCGATCGCGGGCCCGAGCACGGCCCGGCAGAGGGTCCGGTTCGAGGCTTTGGCGCAGATGGAGTCGATGATGACAGGTGTCACGACCGGGTAAAGTGGGGCCGGGCTTGCATAATTGGAAAATGTGGTGAGGAGTATTACTATTAGGAAAATCATCGGCAAGTAGTGTTTATGAGAAGAATGATGTGTGTTCATGATGTGCATGTTAAATATATATGTGTGGTTTTTCTTGTACATTTGGGTGCTTGGGAAAAATTTCATAAATGTGTTCATGACACGTTAAATTATATGGAAAATTTTGCGGATGACGTCATCGGTGACTATGATGACAAACGGGAGCTTAACGAGTTCGGGATTGGGATTGGCAATGGTTTCGGTTTTCGAGCCATTGGTCGGGTAAGATACCGTTATTAGGAGTAGAAGGAAAAACAAGAATGAGTTGAGGGTGGAGAGCTTGTTCATTTTCGTGCAGGAAGATGGTTTGTGGTATGGATTTGGGAGCTTTATTCAGGTGAAATGGTGTGTGAACTGGAAAAGTATATAGATATTGAACAATTTATTACAAGAAAAATCCTTGCTTAGCTTCTTTAGCTTATGATACTTATATCCTAGTACTTATATCGGATGAGCATAATGGAATCGCTTAGATACCTGCTACAATAAAATTGGGTTCTGCTCGATAATGGCAGCGGAGTTATAGGGATTATTTGGGGGACTTACTTTGGCATGGGACTTGGGGTTTAGACGAGTTCAAGCCAAAGTGGATAATGTGACTGTTGGGAGATTTTCCACGACGTTAAAGAGCTCATGTATTTCGCGAAGCGAACTTTCCAGCCGATCATGTGGCTTCTTTCGCTGCGGAAGGATCCTTGGGGTACAGTTCTTTATCGGCCCTCCAGATGGTGTTAGACCGTGGTTAGAACATGACCTCACTGGTGTTTCTTACTTGTGAAACGTGTGTAACTCAAGTTCTTAGGCTCTGCCTTCTTCTTTTCCAAAAAAAAAAAAAGACTTATACAACAAATACATGGGATTGTTTAATTAATTATTTTCCTGATCTTATGTAGGTTGATTGGATATGAATTTGATCGATTTTTTAATGGTTTTTTCTAACTATAGTTAATTTTTAAAAAATATGGTATAGTTAGGTGTTAGTGAGTATATTAAAATATTATTTAAAATAAAATAAATAAAGCTGATTTGATGTAAAATTATAAGAAAAATGATTGGAAGTGATGGTTACTTAAAATTATGTGAGTGGATGAATAACGAATTAAAGTTGATGTGATGTGTAAAATCAAAAATGATTGATTGATAATATTTAATTTATATTGATAATATGAAGGATAGTGTGGTTGGTTAAGATTGAGTTAAGTTTGAGTTTTTATTAATCTTTCTACTGTAGAATTTATATCCAATCACACTCAAAGAGCATCCCCAATGGTTTGTGCATTGTTCTATTCCATTGGTACATGACCCAAAAAATCCAATGTGGCATGTAAATTTCTAGAAGTCTTTCTAGATGCAGAATGACTTCTAGACATCTTCTATCCTATATAATATTATTTATTATATATTTATCTCTCCACAAACTAATTATTGTCTTATTCATGTCAATTTATTCTAGAAATGGCATCCACCATTGGAGTTTTTATTTCTTTTCTCCACAACATGCATATCAAAATAGATATTGTGCCATTGGAGATACTCTCAGGAATGCATTTCTGTTTGAGTTTACCGGTCGTTAGAAATGAAGTTCTTATCCACACTATAAAGATGGTCAGGTACATTTGGAGCATAATATAATAGTTATAATAATTTAATTCTCTCTTTTGTTTTTTTATTGTATCATTATTTGTTCTTAATCAACCTATGTGAAGCATGCAAGGACCGCATAAGTGACTTTTATGTAACAATATGAAACAAAGTGCAGAACCGATTAAACAAGATTTTCCTGAGGAAGAATACCGCCTTTCTCAAAATTCTATCATTGGTAAATGATTGGGCGCACGAAGCATAGTATAGATTTACGAGACCATAATGTCCTTCTAATCCTACTCTCACTTCTCTAGTCACTTTTTCTGGCAAATACGGGGACTTAAGAACCTATAGTGGATCCCTCTATAGGCACAAGAACAGTTATATATCCCACGTGTTATGAGAAATACAGAAAAGTTATAAGTGTATACTTTTTAGCCTGTAAGAACACGAATTTAAGCTCGACTAAACCTATAAAAATATGAGCTCTCAAAACTCTCAGAATACCCAATACAGGTCGAGCTCCCTCTCCCAATTGTTACAATACAAAAACAAAGACTTCTGAATATATGACTCAATCCCTTTGGTCGTGAGTCTTCAGAATCTTAACCAAGAGTAAGTTTCCTTCATTGTTTATATTGACATCGAAATTTTAATATTTTATTAGTTAATGTTTTTATTTATTTTTAGACATAAATTCAACATAAATAAGATATTTAATTAATAAAGTAAATATTTCTTGTTCGCCAACTCAAATTTTAGGATAATGAAAGAGATTATATCAAATCATGGAGGACCAATCAAATTGATGTCCTATTCTAGATTCCCCTCATACACCTATAAATAAGGCTATCTTCAAAGCCACAAATCCCATAAATCAAAGTCTTAAGTTCAAGAACTCTCATAATTCTCTTGAAGATCCAAAGGTGTTCTTAAGGATCCAAGTCATTCAAGTTGAAGACCGACGTTCAAGTACAAGTCTCTCTCCAAGAAGGATCAAATAAGAAAGACCGTCAAGAAGTCGTCTTCAATCAAATCAAGTCCTAACATTTGATTGGGAAATAAGCCATTCGACCCTCAAATTAATTTTAGAGAAATTCAAGATCAAACCCAAAGAAGATCCAAGTGTCAAATCCATTTGAAGATCAAATCGAAGTCCATGAAGAGAAGAATCAGATGGTTCATATAGAGATTGTACCTGCATATCATTTGATCAAAATAAAATTAATTTGTACAAAAGTTTTATGTTTTTCATAAATTTTATAGTTATAAATTTCTGGCACACCTAGTGGGACCATCGCTATTTAAATTTATATGGCGCCAATTTTGAAATTCTCATTTGTGAAGGATTCTTTGTTATTTTATCATATTTATTAGAATCAATGATGTGGAGTGGCATTTATAAGTAGGATATAATTCGGTATACATAAGCTCACCAACGAACATCACACATCTCGCAAATTAGCACATAAACTCACCAACATACACGTTTTCAAGATGACTTACGCATGGGGTCGCATTAAAGATATTAGAAGGACGAACCGCACTTTGCTCAAACTGCGAATTGTAGGTATATTTAAAGGACAAACAAATCTCAGTCATACAAGAATGTTCTTGAGATCATATTTCATGATCAAGAGGTACGTCCATTAAAATTGCTACCTCACATTATATTTATTATTATTCTTACACAAATTCGTGATTTATAAGGTGGTCGTATCACTAGCATAATTTGTTCGCTCAACATTGCTAATTTTGTCAACGAATTTGAGGAATGTGAAATTTATGCTATAAAAAACTATCAAGTTGAGAGCAACATTGGTCTGTAAAAGTCAACTATTGGCAAATATTGAATCGTCCTTCATTGTCAAACTAAGCATTATAAGTATACTGTTGATTTTCCCACCTATTGCTTCGACTTTATGAGTTTTCTCATTTTGTCTAACATCGATGATGTTGATAAATATATCATATCCAGTAAGTCAATTTTTTTAATTTGTGTAATGTATCTTGATTAAAATTATTCAAATTAGTTCGAATAATAAGAATCTTTCATTTTAATTAATTTCACTTTTTAGATGTAATTGAATTGGTTGTCCACCAATTCAAATGAAGCAAGTGAAGGGATTCCAACTCAAATGATTGTGTTTTCCATCATGAATTTAGAGTAAGTGTTTATTTTTTGGCCAATATATATTTATTTAATTCAATAAAAAAAAATACTAATTTGCATCCAATTTGAAATCTATATAACCTCTCTTCTTTTTCCCGCTCAAATGTGGAACTGTTACATTATACATTAATGAAGTGTAATAATAATTTAAATTAATTCATTATGTAATAATTACTACTAATACTAGCTAATTATAATTTTACATTAAATTAATAGTATATGAAAGTTACATACTTATAAAAAATTGTATTGCAATTTATTTTATTAAGATACTTATTTTATAATAAATATTATTTTTCGTCTTATTAAGTGGTTTTTCTCTAATATTAATTGATTCACATGAGTGTTATAATTAAACTCCTTAAAATTACATAAGTAATTACTGTTACAACACTAAAAATAGTTATAATACTTTTCTAACTAATTAATCGTATGGTCCCTCTAAATTACAAAATTACATTGTTCATTAAAATTTATGTCATCAATATAAAGATTCACATGCAAGTTAAATAATTTATATTTAATTTAAAATGTAATACATCCATTATTTAATTTAAAATTTTAAATATTGTATATATACATATAATTATAATTTTTATTTGTCTCAACTTGCCGCTAACGCCCTACTTGACTAAGCTTGCTCATGCCAAAGGGACAGATTCACCTATAGTAAGAAGAGAGATTGCTTTCTGCTTTCTTACCAGATCACCTAAGGAGTGAAAACGAAGCGGCTATCCTAGAGAGAGTCCATCAAGGGGAATACCGAGACTCAAACTCAAACCCAAGGTCTTAAGGTGAAACATGAAGACATGTAAGGGGAATACTAATTGTTCTTAAGGTGAAACATGAACACATGTAAGTAGGAGAGCAATACGTTGACCAACTTATTTGCATTTGAGATAAATTATTTTGAAGAAGGATAATCGTTTATGATTAATGATGTGTTCAATACTATACTGTACAAGTTTGTAAAAAGTGATGAATGATTAAAAATATGCAATTGAATAAATGATGAATTAAAGTTAACATAATTATAAAAATGAATAATTAATATTTAATTATACCAATAATTTAGCGTAATTTAATTTACTAAATATGTATTATTAGCACTGTTCTAAAAATCGGCCTAGGCGTTAGGCGGTGCCCGGGCGCCTCCGATTTGTACAAATCGACAGAAAAAATCGGCCAGGCGGCTAGGCGGCCCTAGGCGCTCCTAGGCGGGCTTGGCGGCGTCTAGGCGGGCGTAGGCGGACCTCGGCGCTCCTAGACGGCAATTTTTCAGTTTTTTTTTTAATTTTTTTATTTTTTTAAATACTAATTACATTATTTTGTTCTCATGTTTTCTTTAATATATATTAATATTATTATTTGGACTTTGGTGTGTGAATTTATTATAAGTTGAGATAGTTTTATTTTGTAGGTAGTTAAAATAAATAAAAAATAAGGTATTTAATATTGATTTCTGGGCCCCGACTAGGCGCTCTAGGCACTAGGCGCTGGTAGAGCGCCTAGCGGGCGCCTAGCGACTTTTAGAACACTGATTATTAGTTCCACAGTCCCAAACGTAAACTAATAAAACTAGGGGTGGTATCGGTTCGGTTACTGAACCGATAAGCGTATACCAATATCGTACCGATAATGTCGATAACCTCGGAATGCAAAACCGATACCGAACCAATTAAAGTCGGTTACCGAAAATTGGGTAACCGAAAACTCAGTTCGGTTTCGGTTTTATACCAAAAAAACCGAATCGATTTTGAGTACAAAAAAAAAAATTGCTAGTGTTTACTTTTCTCGTCATTTTTGTAATTTTTTTCACTTCTTACCAATTAAATACAAACAAAAGACTCACAATCCATTGAAGGATTAAAAAGCTTAAATTTAATGTATAGAAGTTAGTTTATATATTATTAGATTATGGTTTTTGTGGTAAACGCAACTAATAAAACAATATATTCCTAACATGCAAGAAATAAAATTTGTGATACAACTTCAACTAACTTATCTAGTAACAGTGGTACGAGAATAGACTACAATAACGGTAGCATGCATCTTCTTTAAAAGAAGTGAGACTGGTAAACCAACAATGTTCCGATTAAAAGGTGAATGAGGCGATGAGTAATGGTATTTTTCTCGTCATGTTGAGATTTAGGTAGAATTGAGCCCTTATTTCAATTTTTGAACACTAAACAACTAATCATTGTTTTAATATTTAAAAAAAAATCTTTGTTTTATTTTTTTTTTACAGTTATCGGTTCGGTATCAATTTTACCGAACTCTTATGGGTTCAAACCGATACCGTACCGATAGTGATTCGATAACCAATAGTCAGTTACCGTTACAAGCGGTTCGATACGGTTCGATTTATTTTTTCCTCGATTCAATTTGGTTCGATTCGATTTTCGATTAAAAAATGTCAGCCCTAAATAAAACTCAGTAATAAACTATAGGGGCCAGAAAACTTTAATTTTATACTCCCATTTTTTAGATTTTTAGTTTGATACCTTAAAATATATCAAATTGATCTGGAAGCTACACCACTAAAACTCACTATGTTTACATTTTAATACTTTAAATTCATATATTTTCGTTTCTCATACCTGATATCAAATTTATAAATTTGACAAAAAAAGAGCATATCAAATAATTTTGTAACAGAAAACAAAAAAAGTATTTCGAATTAAAACCACAGCCAATAATAAAAGAAAAAGAAAAAAAAAATGAAAAGTTAAAAGAAATTGGAGGCTCAGATCTGTTAAAGAGACATGAGGAGAAATCAACACCGCCATGGCTGCATATCAACCGGTTGCGATGCGACCAAGCCACAACGCCGTCCGGCCTGCCCCGCCAAGATACGGGTCGAATTATTTCCTCTGCCCGATCCATTAGCCCATAATTTAGCAAAAACCAACCAGGTATCATCACAGCCTCCGAAAACCCTAATCCCCAAACCCATCGCAGATCTGCAGATAATATTTGTATACAAGCATCCCTAAATTTGTATCCAAGAACCCTGAAGAATTACAATATGTATGTGTGTATGTGTGTGTATGAGAGAGCGAGTTGATGTTATATATTTTCCATTTTCTTTTCTCAGAAATAAAGGGCTGTTGATTTTGGGAAAAATTCATTGGCGTACAGAGACGAGCAACCGCCCTTTGGTGAAAATCTCGATCTCTGTGTCCTCATTTTTTTTGGGCTAATGGATCGTGAAAAATGGTACAGAGTTGAGGTTAGGGTTATATAGAGTTGATTTTCATTTTCCATTTTTTGCCCTTGGTTACTGTATCGTGTTGGTCGATACGCTTGAGCCACAGTTTTTAAGGCCCATGCTTGGTCTAAGACATTACCACGGCCCGAATCGGCCCCGACCCGTTTAAGCTTATTACATTGAAAGCATCAAACAAGCAAGAGTTCCACTCGCTCCGTCCCGTGNCTTTTTTTTTTTTTTCAAACGATAGGTAATCTCATAGATGAAAAAAGAAGTACATAATTCGGAGAGCTCACTAGCTCTTACAAACCTGACACAGAAAAAAACTAACAAAATACAAGAGAACCACTCCAATGGTGGCCTAAAATCACCTAATGACAATACACACCTAAAGGCAAATCCAACGATTCGACACCTTTAGATCAACTTACCCACACAAACACACGACAACACAATCAAACCACAAATACTTAAGGGACCACTGAACCAAAGAACCTAGTCCCCGATACAAGACAATAAAAGACCACAAAACAAGAAAACCAAAACAGCTACTACAATGTAGCCGTCCGAACCTAGTCCGGCCTGTGGGTTTACACGTTGAGTTTCATGAATTTTTACAAATTAAAATGTCGATCCCAGTTTCGAATTGAAACTGACGGTTTGATGATTTTTTTTGTAAAATTAAGGGCGTGATTGTTTATAATTTGTACAGTAAATATCCCACTCAAAACTCAAATTTAACTCAACTCCACTATCTTCAATATTATCAATATAATTAAATAATATCAAACAATCATTAACACATCACATCAACTTTAATTCACTATTCACCCACTTACATAATTTTAACTAACCATCACTTCCAATCATTTTCTCCTACTTTTACATCAAATCAACTTTAATTATTTTAATTTAAATATTATTTTAATATATCCACTAACAACTAACCATACTACGTTTTTTTCAAACTTAACTATAGTTAAAAAAAATTAGTTTTTTACTAGTTGAATTCATATCCAATCACCCCCTAAATGATTAGGCCCAAAATTTGTGGACTGGTTCATTGAACTGGCTTATGTTATTACCGCCCAGTTCAGGGCCCCAAAAAACATGGTCCAAAAATGTGGATTTGGCCACGGCTACTTGGTCTAAAATCTATATATATTGAAAAAGGTAGGTCAATAAATCATTTGTAAAAACTTTTAAAAAATAATGAGTCAACCATATTGACATATTAATTATAGCAATCTTTTAAAAATCCTTTCAACGAATTGCACGCGTTTGGTAGAGACTGTTAGAGAATTTCATTACCAAAATTTTGGTGATCTTTCTTTGGTAAAGAAATTGATGATTTAAGGTAAAATCACGTTATATCTTTCTGTAAAAAATCTGAGATTCTTTGAATCCTTATTTTCTGGTAACCAATCTGATTAATTTCTGTTACTATTTCGTGCAGTAATCACGTGAACGGTGAAACGTTGAGCTAAAAAATCTGAGATTCAATTTTTTTAACCAATTTGATTAATTTTGGTTATTGTTCCTTCCAAACACCAACATAAATTTCGCTGCATAAAGTATGAGATTTCAATCAATTCTAATCGTTATTTTTATGTAACCAATTTTATTAGTTTTGGTTACTATTCCGTGCAGTAATATTTTGTTAAGAATATCAGATAAATATTTTGTTTGACATCAATCTGCAAATAGTTAGGAAAACAAATCAAAACCAATCCAAACGCATTGCTGACCGCGCGTCGCAACGCGGCAAAATTTTGGCGCCCTTGCCGGGGAGTGGCGTTATTGAATTGTGATATTTTTAGTACTAATTGAGTTTTGTTTTAGGATTTTATTTTATCATCTTTTACCCCTTTTTCCTTGTTTATTATTATTATTTTTATTTGTTGACAGAATACTGGGTGCCCCCGTACTCTTCTGGACAGAATAGTTCGCCCCCATACACTTGGGAGTAACTTGAATTTTGGCGTTTTTTATCGATCTTGGCGTAACTTTTCGAGATGACAGCCTATTACCACGATTTTTATTCCCACCGTGCACCTTACCAGTATGAGAGGGAGATATAAGGTCCGTGGATTGGAGATTGAGGCGTAAGAGGACATAGTGGTTGGCAAAAAGACGAACAAGATTACTTCTATCCTGATGGGTATGAATACCGCTTGAGAGAGCACTCGAACTCTTTCCATGAGTACTCTGAGCCTTTAGTTGAGAGATTTCCCAGCCCATCGCTCAAGGATATGGTGAAGGCACTAGAGGCTCACACGTTTAGATTTCTGCAAGAACACTCCGAGCCATTTGTTGAGAGCGATCCTGGTCCGTCTCTCGAGGATATGATGAAGGAATTGACGTTGAACACCCTTAAATTTCAGCAAGGTGTTCAGACGAGCCTTAAGAGCCAAGAACTAAGCATAGAGAATTTAGAAGGTCAAATGAGCCAATTGGCGGAACAAATGGACCGACTAGTGTATCGGCTAGAAACGAGTCCAATGAGTTCGAGCGTCATCCATTCGTACAGCGAGGACCTAGAGGAACTTGAAGAGTGCACACACGAGCCGGAGAACGAGAAAATCACAAATATCAAGAAGAATGAGAGTGAAAAACGTGCCGTTCTTCCCACTCTTGTGCCGATAGAAGCTGAACCGTGTTCTATGTATTCCAATATGAAGTGGGTATTGAGCAAGGATGCACTGAAGCATGTCTTGAACCTTGATATTCCTTCTCTTGAGACGATCGAGCAAAACGAAAGGTGTTAATGGGATTTTGTTGAGGCGGTGACCGTGATTGAACGTGGGTTGCTACACATCCTTGAAGAACTAGCGTCATGGAGGAAAGATCCGGTGAAACATCCAACGTCGGAAAGAGGGGATGTCGTCAAGCATGGTGTGGTGAGATTTGTGGCTCCCTTGAGGCCACCTTCGAAGCCGTCATGGATCCTTTGATGAAAGGAAGCAATAAGTCGGGCTAACGACAATAAAAAGAGGCGCTTGTTGGGAGGCAACCCAATGGTGTGCGTGATTCGGTGACTTCTTCTGCATTGACTAAGGTAACTCGTTTCTTTTATCTCCGCTTTTGTTCTTTTGTATTTATTTGAGTGTCAATGATATATGTAAACTCTAAGTTTGGGAGGTGGTTTATTGGTGAGCATTCATGATTTATTATGTGATTATATTTATGCCTCTTAGAGTTTGAGTTCTTAGATTATTGCATGATATTTGTTTGTCTTGTGTGAGCGTGAGATTGCATGTACGTGGAATTTTGCGATGATGACATGAGAGTCAGTTTGGATTTATGGTGTTAGTTTAAATGGCTTGAGTTAATTTTATTTGGTTAAATTCTTAAGGTGTTTTTATTTTGGGGACAAAGGCATGAAGATTGATATTTTTGTGACTTATTTATAGTGAGTTGGTTTTGAGGCGATTTGTATTGTTGAGATGTGCTTGTGATTGCTTTAATCAATGTTGATTAAGTTTGGGGACTTGAAGTTGAAAGTTGGGGTTTCTATGTCTTATAGTCGAAAAAAAAGAATAATGAGGATGGAGGAATAATTGGTAGAGTTGAAAAGCCGTTTGGTACAAAAAAAAAAGAAAAAAAAGCATGGGCTGCAACAGCTGCCAATCTGTGGGGGCACTAGTGTATAATTCCAATAATTTCCGTATCTAGACGAGCACGAAAGGCTAAAACTCACGGGTTGTGACGGAGTTGCCGTTCCCTACTCTAAAAAAAAAAGAAAAAAAAAAAGAGAGGAAAAAAAAAAGAGTGTGGAGGATGAGACATTTAGACTTCGGCTAGAAACGGAAGGGAACTTGACTTGTTAGCAAAGAGAGGGGTGCCATTAGTTGCATTGATCGGTGCATTCGTTATAGAGATTGACAAACTATGGTGGTCACTTTTATTGATACTTGATTGTTTGAGTTCCTTCTATATATTCGTCTTGAGTCCGAATAAATTCATTTGAGTTGTTTAAGCTATGCACTTATGTGAGAATTGTGAGGCCCTGAGTAAAGTTCCACGTACTTGTTTTCTTATCCATCTATGTGCTTAAAGTTCTAAGTTGCTTGAGGACAGCAATGTTTAAGTTTGGGGAGATTTGATAGGTCGAAAAATGTGCGCGTTTTATATTTTTAATAGGTATTTTTATACGCTTAATTTAATTGCACGATTATATTTTTTGACTTATTTATTTATTAGATGGATTTAAGTGCTATGATATATTTATGGTTTATTTTTAGATATTGGATTATTTTGTGGACGGGGACCAATGGAAGGAAGTCAATGCGGTGAATTATTTGGTCATCATATTCCTCACCAGTTAGGGCCATGATTATAATTTGATGAAAGATTAATTTGGGCTAAGTAATGAATTTACGTGGGCCAAAATGTGAAGTTGGTTGGATGGGCAACATTGGACAATGGAGAATTAATTTGTGGCTGGACATCTTTACTTGGAGGATTTATTTTTTTTTTATTTATTTTTTTTTCACGGCAAAAGGATAAAATATATTTCACTCAGAAAAATATACATGCGAAAGCTCAACTGAGCTCAAGTCCAAGCTAACTATTACATAACAGCAACATAGCTTAGTGGGGGGAGTAACACCACAGGTCCTCCCCCTCCAACACCACACAGGGTACAAAAAACAAAAGATCAACTAATATTAACATAAAAAGTAAAGTTACTACATTGGAGAGAATCTAACAATCTGTAGATGTCCTCAGTTATTGGGAGTAGGTGACCATCAAATTCTCTGCTGTGCAGCTTGTCCACAACATCTTTAGCATCTACCTTAAGAACAAATTCTCTCCAATTAATATTAGCAGCCTGCCCCAGAACCCATTTAATTGCCATCAAATACAACTTCATAGGATCAGAAATTGCCTCTCTTACTTGTTCCCATTGTTGCACTATTGATGTACCAGTCCAAGCCAACCCCAAGAACCTTGCTCCATCAGCACTAGTTGAATAGGCACTGACTCCAATACTATGAAGCCCTACCATACTAGCATCTGGGGTAGAGATTTTTTGAAATTCCCCCCACTCCTCCAAAGCCCTCCACACTGTTTCCCTCTCATTCAATAATTCACCTCTGAAAATCCAATTGTTCCTGGTTTTCCAGAGCCACCATAGTAGGTAAGTTGATAGCTCCATCCTTTTCCTTAGGCAATCTGAAACATCACAGCAACAAATCTCCATCCACCAATCTTTAAATGAATATCCTCTCTCTATAATTCCAGTCCACTCAAGACCTGCTAACTTCCATATCATTTTAGCTCTACTGCACCTAAAAAATAGATGTTCTAAATCTTCTTCTTCCACCCCACATATGTTGCATATCACCTCTCTCATTCCTCCTTTCTTTTGAAGTTGAGTTAGAGTACCTAGATATCCATACCAACACCTCCACAAGAAATTCTTTAGCTTGTTCTTGATAGGTAGACCCCATGTTACTTTCCACAATTTTCTAGACTTTTCCTTGTGGTTACTTGCTTCTGGTCTTCCTTCCAAGATTGCTTTAGCTGAGATTAATGCCTTATATGCACTCTTGACAGAAAATTGTCCATTGCTTTCAAAAGCCCAAACCACTTTGTCCCTATAGTTCTGGTAAGAGAGAGGGATCTGGAAGATGTGTTTTGCTTCAAAAGCACTGAAGGTTTGCAAAATCAGTTCCCTGTCCCATCTTTTCCCATCCTGACACATCAAATCATTGACCCACTGCAACCTTGTTTTATCGTCCTTGAAGTAACAAGTTGGCTTGAATGTAGGAAGTTTTGGGATCCATGGAGAGTCCCAAATTTGGATTGTTCTCCCATCACCCACCTGAAACCTCACTCCCATTTGCAGGCACCTTCTAGCTCCCATCCTCCCCTTCCAGAGCCAAGAATCAGAGTTTTTAATCTCCACCTCCCAGATTCTCTTGTTATTGAAGTACTTCCCCTTGATCACTCTACTCATCAGAAGGTTTGGCTTAGTGATAACTCTCCAAAGTTGTTTTGCAAGGAGGGCTTCATTATAGGCACTGAGATCCTTGAATCCTAGGCCTCCCTCAAGCTTTGGTTTAGCCATTTTGTCCCAGCTCGCCCAGTGTACTCTGTTCCTTCCTTCCATATTTTTTCCCCACAAGAACCCTGCAGCAAGCTTACAAATATCCTGACAAATTGACACTGGAATTTTGAAACAAGACATAATATAAGTGGGTAAGGAACTAATCACAGTTTTGATCAATATTTCTTTTCCGGCTTCACTCAACAACTTATTTTTCCAACTCATGATTTTACTAAGCACTCTCTCTTTAACAAAATTAAAAGTCTCCCTTTTTGATCTTCCAATACCTAGGGAAGACCTAGGTAATTGGATGACCTGACAATTGAGACTCCATTCAGGATTTGGCATATAGCATCTTTAGATCTGCTCAGAGTGTTTTTGGAAAAGAATACAGAAGATTTATTCAAGTTGACTTGTTGGCCAGAAGAATCACAATAGGAAGACAGAATATCAGAGATCAATGAGGCATGCAAAATATCAGCTTTGCAAAAAATAATCACATCATCAGCGAAGAACAAATGGCTAATGCTGGGAGCAAATTTACCAATTTTGATACCTACAAAAGACTTATATATACAAGCTTGCTGGATAAGGTTAGATAAGGCTTCAGACAAAATGATAAATAGGTAAGGGGACAAGGGGTCCCCTTGCCTAATTCCTCTGGAAGGAAGCAAAAAACCAGAGGGGGTACCATTGATATTGAAAGAAAAGGAAGTAGAACACATGCATGCCAACAGCCATGACACAAACTTATGGCAGAAGCCCATTTTTTTACATATCAAAGCAAGGAATGACCACTCAACCCTGTCATAGGCTTTAGCCATGTCCAGTTTGAGAGCCATAAAACATTGTTTACCTTTTCTTTTGCTATTAATGAAATGTACACATTCATTGGCAATAACTGCATTGTCTAGGATTTGCCTTCCAGACACAAAAGCTGATTGGGTTGTGGAGATACATTTAGGCAAAACAGTCTGAAGTCTATTAGCTAAAACCTTAGCTATAATTTTATAAAGAACTGTACAAAGACTAATAGGTCTAAATTCTGAAATTTTTTGGGAATTTTTAATTTTAGGAATAAGGCTAATAATAGTATGATTAATGGATTTTGGGATTTTACCATGAGTGAAAAAATTGGTTACAGCCTGGCACAAATGGTCTTTAATAATATTCCAGGAGGATTGAAAAAAAAGGGGGGTCATCCCATCAATGCCCGGGGCTTTATTAGGATTCATCTGAAACAAGGCTTTTTTGACCTCATCTTCCCCCACCGGCTTGATTAACTGATCATTCATGTCCTCGGAAATAGTAACAGGGATACCAGACAAATCACAGTTATAAAGCAAAGGATTAGAAGTAGTGAAGAGTTCCTTGAAAAATTTGAGGACTTCAGATGTAGTCTCAGCAGAGTCCTTACACTTTTGTCCTCTACTATTCAAAAGATTGTCCAGACAATTTTTCCTTCTCCTTTGCTTCACAACTGCTTGGAAAAATTTAGTGTTCTTGTCCCCTTCTTTCAGCCATTGCACTCTTGATTTCTGTTTCTAAAATAGCTCCTCCTCTCTATAAGCCTGGTGAAGTTCCTCTCTACAATTTTTCCATTCAATCCAATCTCTTTGACCTCCCTTCTCACCAAGTGCTTCTAATTTAGCATTGCACTCTTTGATCACTTTGGCCGCATTGGGCACATTCAAAGCTTTCCAACCTAACAAGGCTAATCTCACATTTCTGATTCTGCTCTGCAGACTAAATAGCACAGGACCTCCTACATTAGCATTCCAAGCTTTTTCCACAGTTTCCTCATAGCCTTCTTTTTTTACCCATCTAGCATCAAAGTAAAATCTTTTTTTGTTCTGCCTGTCCTTCACCTCTGTTTCTAGCAAAAGGAGACTGTGGTCAGAAGAAGCTAACATAATGTGCTTAACTGAGGAATTTGGGAACTCCAAACTCCAACCCGGGGAAGCTAAAATTCTATCAATTCTTTCTTCCACAACATGATCCCCTCTCCTATTATTAGTCCAAGTGAAAGGGTGTCCTATAAAACCAAGGTCTACAGCCCCCACAGAGTGAATGAAGTTCTTAAACCCTTTAAAGGTTCCTTCCTCTCTAACCCTCCCCTCATTTTTCTCTTGATTGGAAATAATAGCATTAAAATCTCCCCCTAAAAACCAGATAGGGCCCCAGTACAAACTGTGTCTAATTAGCAAATTCCACTGCATCTCTCTTTCAGCCTCACAGTTACTAGCATGCAAGAACACAACCCACATTTTCATCCCCCTATTATCCAGATTAAAACAGACTTCTATACAAAAAGGATAACTAATCACTTCTACAATATTAACCCTATCAGACCAACAGAGCAAAAGACCTCCTTTACTACCTATCGGATCAACAAAATGCCATCTATCCTCAAATTTAAGATTTTTACATACTGTTAATACAAATTTTTTTTTTTTTTAACTTCAGATAGAAAAGCAAAATCGGGAAGGTGGAGCCTCAAGGCTTCTTTAAGCTGGGAAATTGTAGAGGGTCCTCCCAAACCTCTACAATTCCACACACAAGCTTTTATTGGAAACCTTGGGACCAGTTTAGGCTGGTTTCCTCCACCTCAATATTCGACAGATTATCTCCAACTTTAATTTTTTTCTTATCTTTCCTATCAGATTTCAAAAGGTCCTCATAATCACACTCCTGATCTAACACCCTTTTGTTATTCTCATTTAAACCAGAGGTTTTAGAGAGATCAGAATCAATATTCATTATTCCAGCACCTACATTCAAGGTTTTCCTAGGTTTTCTAGCTACAACATGCTTATCTTTTTTACTCACATCACCAGGCGTAAAGAGAGATCAGGATTTATTTGTTTTGACACAAACAAAAAGGGCACACATTTTATTTAGGAAAAAAAAGACATACCTGGGGGAAATAAAATCGTAACACCCACGCAGCCACCCATCATTATTGAAGAAATAGAAAAGAAAAGAACGCAGCCAGGCATACGGGAATAAGACGCAGACAGAGGAAAAATACGAGGAGCTCGATCAATCGCGGAAGGAGGCCGCACCCGTACACGAGGGAGATAATTAATCTCTCTCTTTTATTTATAATTTATTTTTATTTAGTATGTTAGAGTAGATTTTATTTCTAGTTCCGGTGATGTTGAACCTTACGACTTGACGATGTTTGATTAATTTACGTGGTTGACAATTTCAATATCGTTTTGGAATTGCTTGTGTTATTTTGAACAATTCACCATGATGTGTTAGTCTTATTTAGATTGATCACCTAGATTAGGCTTTTCATATCTACATCTGAATTAGACCTGCAATCCGTAATTGTTGTTGTGTTTAATTCATAAGAGGTAACCGGAAGATGGTAACTACCGGGGATAACATGGCCTAATTAAGTGAACGAACGTGGTTGAGTTTACTACTTAGTCTAGCCTATTTTTCTAATTCGTAAAGCGGCTAATTGTATTAAATCTTGAAAACGTTTTTCTGGACTGTACAAGAAGTCAGGTTTAATCGTAGAGCGTCTCGCGGTTAAATTAAAATTAAGGAAAAATTTGGGTAACAGACTGTGTCGTTGCCTAGGGCTAGTAATTTCATAAGATTGCGAGATTTGATACCAGAATTGATTAGACGAGCCAGTCGAGGGTGTAGACGGAACCGTGAACTAGAAACTTCTCTTTATTTATTCTATTTTATTTTTATTTTCTTTGTTTATTAGGATTTTTAATAAGTTTAGTTTTTAAACCAATCCCCCCCATTTATCGCTTTTTATAATTTCAATTAATACGATAAAATTCTCGATTTGATTCACACTCCTCGTGGGATCGACCCTTGCTCGCCACTACTACTAGTTAGTAGAGGTTAGTCGAGGAAAATATAAATTTTAATTTTTCCGCGTTGCGACGCGCGGTCAAAATTTCAAACCATTAAATAGCATCATTTCAAATAAATTAAAATCATGATTCATTTAGTTTGTAAGCCGAAATTTATTTTAATAAATTGACACATACATTAATTTTGTTAGTGTCCAACCATGTATATCTCAAATTGAAAAAAATCCCACATTTATCTGATTTTTTGAAGTTAAATTTCATAGCATGATATAACCAAAATCAGATCAACTATTTTTTCACTATCAGATTAAACAATTAATTGCAGAGTCAGAAATTATGAAAATATTAATATTGATCCTCGACAACTGTCAATTATGTTTGATGCCACAATCTCATTAACAAACTTAGAAATAAAAAAACTACTTAACACATTTAATAATAAAAATTCTCATTAACAGATTTATAAAAAAAAATTGCAACACATTCAATAATAACAAATACAATTCATAGCCGGATATTGGTAATCCAATCAATATTTACCTTTTTAGTATTAGATAAATTTCATTATTATATTTTCCTAAAATTTATATTCATTAAAATTATTGTAAAATATTTAACTCTTTACTTTTTATTGTTTCATCTCTATTTGTCGT
>BKCP01009403.1:376561-386977 GCA_008636005.1 Striga asiatica | reverse complement strand
CTTTTTTTTTTTTTTGTTAGGAAATGTGTGATTAATAAATGTCTGAATATATGGTATAAAGTGGACGATTTTATTTTGGTATGAAATGTTGGGATTTAAATGATATGAATTTTATTTGTTATAAGTATGAAAGTCAAATGTAAGGTTGATTTGCTATAAAATCAAGGTGATATGATTATCAAATTTTAGCATATTCCCATAATAACTTGCCATAAGATATTGATGATAATTCGACAAATTGATATGTGTTCCTCTTGAAAATGAAAAAGATCTTTGAACAAATATTGGTTAATAAAATTTAAAATTTGTAATTTAATTCTAGAGAATGAGTTGATAAATTTGAACAATAAAGGAAGCAAGAAAAAATCTAAAAAATATTTATATATAAGAGAATTTATTGTCTAGTCCAAATTTGAGTCTCAAATTTAAAATTCAAATAAGTAATTATTCATAATTTAAGGGTCAATTTTGGCTTGGACGTAAATGGAATAATCAATTATCTATTGTTTAATAAATTACACAACTATTTAAATTTTTTTTATTTGGATAGTTTATACAAAAAATAAATTTATTTTAATTAATGAAACAATATAAGTTTTATAATTATACTTATTGTTCACATAGATTTAAAGATATGATAAAATTTACCAAAAATAATTATTTTATGGGATCACATTGAAGTCAAATCAAATTTCTGAATGAAAAATTTAAAATAACACTTATTTTGAAATAATTAAAATGTAATTTATTATCAATTATATGCACCGTACGGGTTGTGTACTTTAAATATACAAGTTTTATGTAACTTTCACAATTTAAATTTCATATAACATTTTCAATAGATTAATATAAATAATTTGATTACATGTTGATTCTATATTTTTAAACTGTATGAGTCCCGTGCAGTGCACGGGTAAGAGATATTCATTAATATTTATAAATTAAAAATTCTTATTAAATAGTATTTATAAATTTAAAATATATAATCAATATGTAATACAATTTACCTATATTAATTTATTGAAAATGTTATATAAAGTTGAAATTGTGCGAAATTACATAAAAATAAATATTTAAAATTAGTATACAACTCGTGCGGTGCACATAACTGATCATAAATTACATTATATTCGTTTCAAGATAAGTATCATTTCAAAAATTTTATTCGGAAAATCGATTTGACTATATGTGATTTCATAAAATAGTTATTTTGGTAAATTGTTATCATATATTTAACAACCTATGTGAATAATAAGTATAAATATAAAATTTATATTGTTTCATTACTTATAATTTATTATTGTATAAACTATTCAAATAAAAAAAATTAAGTAGTTGAGTAATTTATTAAACTATAAATAATTGACTATCTCGTTTACGTCCAAGTTAATATTGACCCATAAGTTATGAATAATTATATTTTATTTTTAAATTTAAAATAAAAATATTTTTATTTTTTTCAATATATTATCTTTGAGAAAATTTTGTGCCATATATGGATAATTTTCAGCTTTTATAATTCATCCTATCTCATAATAACAAAAAATAAAATTATATATATATATATTATTTTATGAAAATATTAAATATATTAAGCATAAAAAGAAAAAATATTTTATGAAAATATTAAATATATTAAGCATAAAAAGGAAAAAATAGTAATTAAACAATAGTATCGGTGAATTTTATGATAGAAAATTTATGTAGTCGGAATTTTCTGAAATTCCTTATCTAACAAAAAGAAAAATTAAATAAATCATATAAATTTGGATTATTTCCACACTGTAAGAAGGACTGAGTTAGACAAATATGGACACTCAATTGACGGTGTGACTTTTTGGAAAACTTTGAATAATTTCATCCATTCTATAAAAAAAGTGTTGTAGTTTGATAAATTTCGACAACCATTTACTGTGTGATTTTTCGAAAAAGTTAACAAATTTTTGACATACGATCGTGTAGTAGGGATTTTCCAGAAGATAATATGTATGGAGTCTATGAGTAATTAGATAGTATTATTGGTGAATTTTATGACATAAGACTTCTAATTAGTGTATTGAATTTTATGATGAAGATATTAAATCAAAATATTGCTTTTGATTTTTTTAAGTCAATTAACCATTTGCGATTGTTAATATACAAAAAATAATGAAAAAAAAAATCCAAAACGGAGTCATAATTTTTTGAATTTTGACCGTAATTAATTATATATAATACAAATAGCAATAAATTACTTACCTTACACTTGAAAAAACTAATATACACATTCTATTAATAAATATTAGGCATATTAGATCATTATTGTAATAAAAATAAAAATAAATAAATAATTCTAATTATTGTGACCATTAAATAACAATTCAAGACACACAAGAAACTGATAGTACAAATCCATACTGAACTGTAATTTCCTACCCCGTCTCAACTTGGGAAAAAACTCAAGCAATCAAAAAATGCCACGTCACATTTCACAATTTGTTAGTTTATTTTTTTTTTAATAAGAATAATTTTCTTATAACTAAATTAAAATCAACATTCAACACAACAAATTCCAGAACACAACTACTAATAATAAAATAACTAAACGCCAAAATCATCAATCTAAATTCCAGAGAAGAAATAACTAATCCCGAGAATAAAATTCTGCCTACAAAATAAGTAATATAAATATCCCGATGTAAAATCCAGAAAATAGAAAAAAAATAAAAATAAACAACAACAAATAAACAAAGGCGAAAACTCGATCTAGACTAAAAAGTACGCCGGCGGCCACCACTCCCCAACTATTTACGCAACCATAGAGACCGCCAGAAATCCGGCGGCGATGGCCGCGAGCCCCACCCTGTTTACGGCGCCGCCGTTGGGGCGGGGAGCTGGTGCGATGTCCGACGGTGGCGAGGCGACGGACGGGGACGGGGAAGATGCCGCCGGCGGAGGAGACTGCGGCGAAAGCGCGTCCGCCGGCGTAGGAGAGGGAGTCGCCGGTGCCGGAAGCGGCATAGCGGTTGACATCGGAGCCGGGGACCGAGCGCCCCTCGGCGGCACCGACGACGTAGACGGTGATCTGACCACTGGTGACGGCACTGGAGCTATGGAAGGAGACTGAGCCGCTGCTACCATCAGAAGAGAGAAAGCCTTTGAAACCGCCATTAGAATTTAGAATTGACAAATTTCTAGAGAGAGAAAGGGTTAAAGAGAGGGATTTTTTTCTCGGTTAAACTCCGTTAGGTTCCACAATTTGTTAGTTTTCCTCCAAATAATTCTAACCGATTTCTTCCCGAAAAGCTTCCCAAAATTCTAGCGTGCAAAATCTTCCCAAAAATTCAGCCGAAAAAACTGAACAGCACCCTTGAGTCCCACCGTTTTCTCTCGCGTAGCTTTGCTCAACTGTGGGGCATGGAGTTCCGATTTTCTTCTACAGCAAATTCACGCAGCTTCAACGTCGTGGAGAGTTTTTTATCCCCCGCCAACCAAGTTTCACACGTCGGAGTACAGCACCCCGTCGTGTCCAGCCGTTACCAGTAGCCATCCCTCCGCCCAGACTCTTCGTGCGCAATCGGTCCTCCCGCCGGCGTACATTCAGGTCCATCCATATCTGACGCTCAGAAACTCCGATCGTCTTCTCCGACAGCTTCCAGGTTTCAGCCATGGCGAGTTCATCCATCTCCAGCAGCCCGCACACAATTCCGACCAGCTCGCATCCGACGTCTGTTTGTTCAAGCCGTCTCGGCACTTATTCTGAATCTATTGGTACTTCGAATCTCTAATCAGGTGGTCACAGGAGAAGGTTTTCATGTCGGCAATGGCATCAATTGGAAAGGGCAGGTTATCTCAAAGATGCGCAATCACACAGTGATTAATAGAATAACCGTATGCCCCAAAAAATTCGGCTCTCATGAAATATATTATATTAAGATATCTACAAATATTTGGCATAAAAATCTGACTAAATCTTTAAGTGATAAATAAGTCTATAAAAAAAGCTACCAAAAATTTTGAATTGTATACTGGGCGGACTTATCCAATTTTTTGCCAAAAATCTTGCTCATTATAGTAAACTTTAGGGGGGAATTGAAATTTTTTTTTTGCTGATTTTTTAGTTGATTTTTTCAAACAACTATCATTTCCTTTTTATATATTAATAGATTATAAATATTATTTAACAAACATTTTCAGTTTATAAAAAATAATGAATATTCCTTACCCGTACATCGCACGAGATTCGCACAAGGAGAAAGGACGGACAGTCTTGGTCTATTCTAAATTGGCTAGGACACACCCATTGATAATTGATAAAATAACTTAATTCAAACCGAATCAAACCACATTAAATTACGCATGATGGTCGGGTCGGGTCGGATACGGATAGCCCCATTTGCACATCGCGTCAGTGCAGACGATATCCCCTCTTTGAACACTCTGATTCGCCTAACCCCTTTTCCCCTCACCAAACCAAACCCTAGCCCTAATTCTCTCCAATTCACCAGCGATTTTCTCCAATTCAGTGATCTCTGCTTTCGGCATTTTGCATAATTGCATTAGGGGCTGAAGAAAGCCTGCATGGATTCGCAGGCGAGCAATCTCTACGAGACGGCGTCGCAGCCGGACACCGGGAACGACGCGTACGCGTTTCTTGAATTCAACACTCAGGGCGAGGAGGACTTCGATTACCCTGAATTTCAAGAACTCTCGCAGCCCATCCGATCGTCTACCTCCGTCTGGCCCACGCCCTCCGATTCAATTTCGGCCACCGAGGTTCTTCCTTCCTCCTCTGAAGCTTCACAGTCCTCCGCCAAACACCGTGACCGCGCCACTGCCAGTAATAGTAGTAATAGTAATAGCAAGGATACCGGGGTCGTGGAGGCACTAGCAGCAGGGATGGGCGGCCTGAACTTCGAAGACACTGGCGGTGAGGACGAGGTCTTCGAGTATGATAATGGAGACTTTACGGAGCATGCTTGCAGGTATTGCGGGGTCACGAACCCGGCTTGCGTGGTGAGGTGCAATGTGCCATCCTGTAGAAAATGGTTTTGTAATTCGCGAGGAAATACTTCTGGTTCTCATATTGTCAGTCATCTGGTAAGTACTTTGGACTCTGGACTCTGAACAATATGCAAGTCTGGCTTTTTCTGTGGGATTTACATATATGCGCTATAGATCACTGAATTTAACCATGTTTTGGTCCTAATGGATGGATGAATTACGTGAAGAAAGGGTGTTGAGATGTTTTAACTTTTAAGGGATTGAGGTAGAAAATTTCGTCTCAGTCGTGGTTGAGAAATGAAATTGGAACAAATTTAGCTCTTTTCCTCATGTGTTTGTGAATGATGTTATGCTATTGCTAATGTGAAGCCTGAGTTAGTCTGTTTGTTCTTCTTTATCTAAATTTATCATTTGACTGATAATATGTTTGAGGGTAGAAAGGATTGGCGATTATTCTGAGAAGTGAAATTTTATCTGAATGACCGCATACCTAAAGCATTCTAGTAAAAGAGTTTATGGTGTGAATTTCTGAATGCCTTTCTATTGAACATGAAAACCCTTCAAATAGGGAATGATACAACATAATAAAAGGAAACAATATATACACCAAATCAATCACAATAAATAATAATCACAGAAAATCAGCCGAGTATCTCGGCTGATTATATGCATTGCTAAGACACCCCCTCAGTTTGAGCGGGCGGTGGACAGACGCTCAAGCTGGAACGAAATGACTGGAATAGCTGTCGAGGGAGCCCCTTGGTGAAAATATCCGCATTTTGCAATGAAGAAGGCACATGAAGCACGCGAATGTGTCCTACACGAACTTTCTCACGAACAAAATGTATGTCAATCTCGATGTGTTTCGTCCTTTGATGCTGAACCGGATTATTGGAAAGATACACTGCTGAGATGTTGTCACAGTACACAACTGAAGCATGAGTAAGAGGCGTGTGCAACTCAAGAAGTAAATTGCGTAGCCATGTGGCTTCAGCTACCGCATTGGCAACACCCCTGTATTCAACTTCAGCGCTGGATTGTGAGACAGTAGGCTGCCGCTTGGAGGACCAGGAGATCAGATTGTCATCGAGGAAAACACAATATTTCGAAGTCGAACGACGGGAGTCTGGGCAACCACCACAGTCAGCATCAGAATAAGCCACCAATGAATGAGATGCGGATTTGATGATACGTATACCATAGTGAATCGTCCCTTGAATGTAACAGATGATCCTCTTCATGAAGGCAAAGTGAGAATCTCGAGGCTCATGCATAAACAAGCAGATCTGCTGAACCGCATATCATATGATATGTCATATCATATGATATGTCAGGTCTCGTAAAAGTGAGGTATTGTAAAGCCCCGACAAGACTGCGATATAAAGTAGGATCCGAGAACAGTGGGATATCTGCACTGCTCATTTTGGGCGAGAGGTCTACTGGAGTCGTGCACGGCTTACATGAAGAAATGTTGGCCCTAGCAATTATGTCTTGTGCGTATTGAGCCTGTGAAAGAAAAATACCATGGGAATGTGGGGAGACTTTGTTGCCCAAGAAGTGATGTAAGCGGCCCAGATCAGTCATAGCAAACTCTCGTGACAAAGTGGCAATTATTTCACGCAAAAGCTTGTCATTAGACGCAGTGAGAATTATGTCATCAACGTATAATAGCAAATAAGCAGTGTTGGACGAACCCTGATTATAAATAAATAATGAGTTGTCGCATGCACTGCTACGAAACCCATGAGTGGTGATATAGTTAGCAAAGCGGGTGTACCAGGCCCGTGGTGCTTGCTTGAGCCCGTAAAGAGATTTTTTGAGACGACATACCAGGTTGGGTGCCCGTTGATCATAGAAACCGGGAGGTTGGTGCATGAAAACGGTTTCATTGAGATCCCCATGTAAGAATGCATTTTTTACGTCCAATTGGTGGATAGGCCATGAGCGTGAGACTGCGAGTGATAGCACTGTCCGAATGGTAGCCGATTTGACAACCGGACTGAAGGTGTCCGCGCAGTCAATGCCCATTGTCTGTGAATTTCCATTTACAACTAACCTGGCCTTGTAACGTTCAAGTGATCCATCAGCCTTAAACTTATGACGAAACAGCCACATACATCTAATAACCGGGCAATCCGCAGGTCGAGGTACTAGTACCCACGTTTCATTGTCCTGTAGAGCAGTAAATTCGGCTTGCATAGCATTCAACCAATTAGGATCAGATAAGGCTTTGGCATAAGTAGTAGGGATGAGTGAGATATTGGTGGCTGAAAAAGCCGATTGGGTAGTGGACCGAGTTTTGGAGCGTGTGGTCATGGGATGGGAGTTGGCTGGTAGAGGTAGGCCGGTTGATGTAGAGTGGGCTGGTAGGTTGTGGACGGTCGATTAGGCTGCTGGAGGGTGGGCGGTGTGTGGTGCTGCCGATGGGTTTGGGACTGCTGTGTTTTGTGGTCTGGGACGACGGCTATATGTGAAGGGATATGGAGTGGTAATGTAAGATTTGCTTGTGGGTTGCTGAAAGGTAAAACCTGGGGGAATGGTTTCGTCTAAAAAGTTATAGGCGGTGGGGTTCTGAGGAATAGTGTAAGGAATAGTGTAGGGGAACACATGTTCGTCAAAGGTTACATGGCGAGATATGTGTACTCTGCCTGTTGTTGGGTCAAAACATCTATACCCACGAAAGTCGGGTGGATACCCTAGAAAAATACATCGGATGGAACGGGCATGTAATTTGTGGGGTTGGATGGCAGAGGTATTAGGATAACAAGCACACCCGAACACCCGAAGGTGGGTGTATTCGCCGTAGGTAGAGGGCAAAAGTGGGAGTGTAAAAATTGAGACGTTTGGTGGGTAAAATGTTGTGCAGGTAAACGGCAGTGTGTAAGGCTTCTACCCAAAACGAGGGAGGGAGGTTGGCGTGTATGAGCAGGGCACGAACGATGTCGTTCAGGCGATGAATCATTCGTTCTGCCCGGCCATTTTGGTTGGAGGTTTGTGGGCAAGCAAACCGAAACAAAAGTCCTTGTTGGTCTGCAAAGGCTTTGAAGGCTGAATTGTCAAATTCACCCCCGAGGTCACATTGAAAAGTTTTACTTTTTCGGTGAAATTGAGTTTCAATTAAACGGTGAAATTTGGCAAAAGTGTGAAACGTGTCAGACTTATATTTGAGAGGATACACCCACACGAAGTGGGAGAAATTATCAATAAGAACCATATAGTATTTGAATCCTGTTTTACTCGTGATAGGAGAAGTCCATAAGTCACAATGGATGATATCAAAGGGTGCAAAAGTAAAAGTATTAGAAGCATGAAAGGACAAACGTTTACTATTTGAAATTTGACAAGAATCGCAAACATGAGAGTTTTTACTCTTATTACTTTGAAAATTGAAAGTACGACTTAAAATATCCAAAACTTGAGCCCCTGGGTGACCTAAACGATCATGCCAGGGGTGACTGGTGGTAGCAAGGAAAGTGGCTTGAGGAGGTAGTTGCGGCTGAGTGAACGGATAAAGGTCTCCGGTGCTGTTGTGTCGGGACAATAGCGTCCTAGTTTTGAGATCCTTCAATGAAAAACCAAACGGGTCAAATTCAACAGACTTGATTATCACGAGTAAAGCGTTTGACAGAAATAAGGTTTTTAATAACTTGTGGGCTGTAAAGGACATTGGGAAGGACATAGGTTCGGTTTGGTAGGTGATGAAAACCTGTACCTGATCCATGTATTGGTAAAGAATTGCCATTGGCCACCAATAATTTACTACAAACAGGATTAGAATGTGGTATTAGTATCTTACCCTGCTCATGAGTTACATGAGATTCTGCCCCGGTATCCATGAGGTCCGAAGCCCACGAGGAAGACGGCTGATTCATCTGCATGTTACTGAATGCTGCGCTGAGATCTGAAGGGCTCAGTGCATTGTATACGCCTTGTGGTGAAGGGTTGTACCCGATGAACGGCTGCTGCGGAAATCCAGAAAAATGTGCCTGAGGTTGGGCGACCGGCTGCTGATTTGGGCTGCTGTTTGGATGCCATTGCTGCCGCTGTTGAGTCGGATAGAGGCATGGTGGAGGTGTCCACCAGGCCCAGTTAGGGAACCCGCTCTGTTGAGAGTATCCGGACTGCTGTTGTTGCTGTTGGCCGGACCAGGTAGGCTGCCGGTTATTGCTGTTGCGTCCCCTACCACCGCGGCGGTTCCAGGACCCACGGCCCCGGCTCCGGCCACGAGAGGAAGAGACACTGTTGTCGGACGGCGGAACCGGCTGGTTGCTTGGAGGGGTTTTTGGAGCAGCGGTTGCGGCCAAAACAGTGGAATGAGAACCTTTTTGGGCGTCTAAGCGGAGGACTTCATCATTCAGCATACTGACGGCTTGGTCCCAATCAACACCATTCTGATTGATGAGGGCAGCAGTAGTATTGTATTCAGTTGGTAAACCCCTGACCAGTCGAAGAACAAGACGGGACTCGGATACAGGGTTATCGACATCGGCCATTTGATTGCAATATCAGTCAATCGCTGACAATAATCTTCAACGGAGGAACACGCTGACGAAGACATATTGCAGAACTTGGTTTCCAATGATGCAGCACGTGCCTTCTTGTTACTGAGATAGATTTTCTCGAGTTTGGACCATGCAGCACGAGCTGTAGTAGTGCTGTCATCCATGACTCGTTTGAGAAGGTCATCAGAGAGAGTGCTGAATATCCATTGAAGGACAAGAGCATCGATTTCATTCCAGGCATCATATTCCGGGGAAGATGATGCCGGAGAAGGAGTACCATCAATATGATCCATCACCTTGTAGGCGATCGCGTGTAATCGAAACAGCCGGGTCCATTGAGAATACGTGACATTGGTGCCGTCTAGGGTTCGAATTTTACTCTGGATATTTGTTACAGAGTATGCTGGATGTAAGGATTGGGGCTTTGATGGCTGTTCGACAGCATCTTTAGTCATTGTGATGACAGTTTTGGACGTATCCGATCAGAAAAAAAGGAAGAAGGGCGGCGGAAGGGATGGTGATCAGAATTTCTCTGATACCATAAAAGAGTTTATGGTGTGAATTTCTGAATGCCTTTCTATTGAACATGAAAACCCTTTAAATAGGGAATGATACAACATAATAAAAGGAAACAATATATACACCAAATCAATCACAATAAATAATAATCACAGAAAATCAGCTGAGTATCTCGGTTGATTATATGCATTGCTAAGATCTAGACCTAGAAAAGGATAGGTTTTAATCTAGAGGTCTATTTATCTTTTTATTTATTTCTTCTTTCTTACATGAGATATATCCACGAGTTGGCCTTATGATGATCTTGTGTTAGACCCATTTTTGGCATTTTAGGAGATTTACTTTGCCACTTGGATCGAACTGGCATTCGTTATTAGGGAGCATTATATGATTCGTGCTTTTTTTTTTTTAA
>BKCP01009403.1:354900-376470 GCA_008636005.1 Striga asiatica | reverse complement strand
TTTTTTTTTTTTATTTTATTTTATTTAAACTTGCATTTGGAGATCACTAAGGCACCCTATGGTAAATGCCATCTTCAGGATATCTAATATGACATAATTGTTTCTTGATTCATATACTTCAATACAGGCTTCAGTTAATAGCTAATTTGGCTCGTATTTCATGGGTCTCTCTGAGTGTTTTTGGTTATGCTTGCGTTTCTGTATGGTATATTGAAGTATCCCAATTTAGCCTCTGACGAAGTGGCTTTGAATTGTTGGTTTTAAATATCTACATGCTATGCTCTTTTTTGATTTGATTTACTTTGATATTTCTCAGGTAAGAGCAAAGCATAAGGAAGTTTGTCTACACAAAGACAGTCCCTTGGGAGAAACAATTCTCGAGTGTTACAACTGTGGTTGTCGGAACGTTTTCCTTCTTGGGTTTATATCTGCAAAGACAGAAAGCGTGGTTGTTCTCCTCTGTAGGGAACCCTGTTTGAGTGTTAATGCATTAAAGGACATGAATTGGGACCTGAGTCAGTGGTGCCCGCTAATTGATGATAGATGTTTCTTGCAGTGGTTATTAAAGGTTGGGATTCTTACATCTCTTGTGTGTCAACCTGTCATAAACTTAACATTTCTATTCTGGAGTTCTTAAGTTACTGCAATATCAGGTCCCATCTGAACAAGAACAATTGAGGGCTCGACAAATTACTGCTCAGCAGATAAATAAAATAGAAGAGCTTTGGAAAACAAATCCGGATGCAACTTTGGAAGATCTTGAGAAGCCTGGCGTGGATGATGAGCCTCAATCTGTAGCCTTGAAGTACGAAGATGCTTATCAGGTGTTGTTAGTGCGATTAATTAATTTTTATTCATTGACTTAAGGTAAGTTGCTTGTAATGTCAACAGAATGCATTTTTTTTTTTCTGCCTTGACTGATTATTGCCTCTATCATCTATATAATGTCTCCAGTATCAAAATGTCTTCGCACCTCTCATCAAGCTTGAGGCAGACTATGATAAGGTATGGCTGTGTTATGTTGCTATGCGTTCATATTGCCTCTGAGAGTGGAGTTTAAAAGAAATTGGTTCTGAACTCAATGCTTTGAATGAAGATTTATATAGAGATTTTTCTTGTTATTTTTATATTTTCTGCTGTAGAAAGTAGTTATGAAGCGTTGGGTTCTCACTATAATCTTGGAGAATAATTCAGGCTGTAGTATACATCTGTGATTTCCCAAAAATGGAATAGGAACTTTCAGTTGTGGACTAATGAAGCATATTGTGGGAAAAATAGTTAATTCTGATATCAATGGTTGTTTGCAGATGATGAAAGAGTCCCAAAGCAAAGACAATATAACAATTAGATGGGATATTGGTCTTAACAAGAAGCGCATTGCATATTTTGTCTTTCCTAAGGTAACATATTTCGCAAATGTAGTCTTTCGTAAGGTAACGTATTTTTCTGTTAAGTATAATTTCCCATTGGTTTCTTCATTGAAGAATGCATGTTACCTGTAGGAAGATAATGAGTTACGCCTTGTACCTGGCGATGAGTTACGCTTACGATATTCAGGTGATGGAGCTCATCCCACCTGGCAGTCCGTTGGTCATGTGGTATGGCTTCTTCCCTTGAACTCTTTTTACTTATCTAATCTTACGTCAAGCTTTTGCATTTGGCCCACTGGTTGTTTTTGCATAACCTGCCTTGCAGAGGCTTAGCGTTGGTCTTCTTCTATTTTTTTTTTTTTTATGGCGAACAGTGGGTCTGACTCACATTTGCTCGTAACCTAATTTATATTACCTTTCAAAGTATGTTGAGGATCCGGAGTCTTCTTTTTCAGATAAAATTGACTGCACAAGAGGAGGTTGCTCTTGAACTTGGTACAAGTCAGGTAGCTTGACTATAATTGCATGTGCTGGTTGACTGTTCTTCTCATGCAAAAAGGAGAAATCTGATTCTTCTTATGGTAGCAGGGTGCTCCTGTTGATTTGAACCATGGTTTCAGTGTTGACTTTGTTTGGAAGAGCACGAGTTTTGACCGGATGCAGGGGGCCATGAAGACTTTTGCTGTGGATGAAACTAGTGTCAGTGGGTAAGTGCAAAAGTCATTTTTTTTGGTTCCTACTGTCAGTGTTCTGTAAAATATTTTGGATGAAGACTGAAAAAACTAAGGGTACTATCCATTCATGTTACCTGCATTAGCGTACACGAAGTCATTATTCTCGACTAGAAAAACAATGTTAAGATTCCAGCATCAGGCTCCCTCTCTGGAAGAATTTATTGGAATGAATTTATGTTATCTTACAAGGATCATGTTTTGTGAAATTGAAGATTCTACTGGAGAAAAGCTTGAAGAAAAGTGCTCATATTTTATTTTTTGTTCTTTGTGTTAGTCTTAGTTGATGATGCTGGTTTGTTGCTTTATGCAAACTTTATTTTGGGGCTTTATGACAATGTCACTAACATGTTATCTACCGTGTCTATTACTGACTTGCCAAGTATCCATCATCGTGTTTGAGTGGTCGACAAAATGTTTCTTATAATCTTTGAAGTACTTTTTACTCGCATTCTGTTTACTTCTTGAGACGTCAAGTCGGCAAGAGGTGGTGTGATTTGAGAGATGAGTTGTCAGTTATGACTAGGGGGTTCATTTTCTGAAAATAGTGCGCAAAATTATCATAAGCTCTGGTGTGCGTCGGGATTTGTCTGTTTATCAAATGTATAAATGCGCTGCATGCAGGTACATTTATCATCATCTGCTTGGCCATGAGGTTGAGATGCAGATGGTTCGCAATACTTTGCCTCGGCGATTTGGTGCACCTGGTCTTCCAGAGCTTAATGCATCTCAGGTATGGTGGTAATATTTAGTATCATTTATATATGGTTTGACATATGGAGTTACATGCTTTGGTTGTATGTGGGCCAATTTTTTTTGTTCTCATCTCTAAAAGTCTGTGCAGTGCTGCACATTAAGTTTCTGTACTAAATTAAGGAGTAGATTGGACAATAGTGTGCTGCTGGGCTGTTGATACGCTTCTTTGTTTTTCATTAGTGTATGAGTCGGAGATGGGTCTTAACTCTTAACATTATATGATGGGCAAGGATAAGTGGTTTGCTCAAACTTTTTATGGATAGATTAAAAGAAGTAAAGTATGTGCGTGAATTATTGGAGGATTAATCAAATAATATGGAAGTATTCCAGAAATGAGGTGTTATAGATCTATATTGTGCCGTGTGTTGTAATTTTGTTTAGGTTTATTTTTTCCTTATCACGAGTTATCATCGATTAGGTTTTTGCCGTCAAGAGTGTCCTACAAAAGCCTATAAGTCTCATCCAAGGTCCACCAGGAACTGGTAAAACTGTGACATCTGCGGCAATTGTTTATCACATGGCAAAACAAGGCCAGGGGCAGGTTGAGTTACTTTTCTAGTTTCTACATGTTGAGGAAGATAAGTATTTTGGTTACTATATAACTTATGACTCTGTGCTCCTTTAATTCTGTTCTTCATTCAGGTTTTGGTCTGTGCTCCAAGTAATGTGGCTGTAGATCAACTTGCTGAAAAGATAAGCGCGACTGGTTTGAAGGTTTGCGTATTGCTAATTCTTGGCCGATTATTTCATCTTCGACCAACCAATTCCACTTCGATGTGAATATTGGTTACAAATATATTTTGATCCTTGAATGCATGACCCACATCCATGGTTCTGATATTCTTTGTAATCTGAAATTGTAGTATGGATCTGCAAAATAGGATCATGTGGGATTGATCACCTGCGAAAAATGCTAACAGTTATGGCCATAGAAAATGTGCCCTGAATGTATGATTGTTTGGAAAATATTTATTTTTTCTTTCACTTTGCAGTTCAATAATTAGAGAACATCGCTACATTTATCAATTGTAGTAAATGTATATTCTTCCAACAAAAGAACTATGAGCATAGGCCTTTTGGTTTTCGACCAACAATGATATCTGATCCTATATTTGGAGGAATGCTATATCAACTGTTGTCATTGAACTATTTTCCTGTATTCATCTACATTCTGTGAATCCATTATCATTTTCTGGAGAAACCATTTGATCTTTCTTTCTTTCCTTTTTTTTTTCTTCTTTTCATTATTCTTCATCATTTTGATATGTACAAAATGAAAGAATAAGCAACCTTATCTTTATACCTCGTTTTATGATAGATTGAAAATTTTCACTTGCCAGTTATGTCTTATTGTTTCAATTGCAATTTACTTGGCTGATAATGTCACTTATCACTCTGAACTCTGAACCTTGCTCTTTGCACAATTCTTCTCCTTTTGTATAATAAATGAGACCTGAAGAAATCAAATGACTTTTCTTGATCTCTCAATTTTGTTCTTTTTTTTTTTTGTTTGATTCATGATAAGGTGGTAAGACTATGTGCGAAATCAAGGGAAGCTGTCAGTTCTCCTGTTGAGCATTTGACATTGCATTATCAGGTATGGCTGAGAGTGGAATTAAATGTTTTGTTTGAGCTATTTTCAAGGTGATTTAAGTTCTATATGCCAATATGTGGATATTGGTGGCTGCTTTGTGTCTTGTCTACAGGTTAGACATCTAGACACATCTGAAAAGAGTGAACTTCACAAGTTACAGCAACTGAAAGATGAACAAGGTATGATTTATCACTTTTCTTGTTTATTATAGTTCTTTATTTTTTTCTGTTTCTTTATTGTGGATTGGAGTCATTTCAATTTGTTTTTTTAGATATTGCTGGCATTTCAGTTAGTTTTCTTATGTGCACTTTTTATTGTGATGTTTAAACATAATCAATGTTGAATACTAGAATATGTTGAGATCAAATGAACCAGATTAGGCTCGTTGAAGAATGTGCTTTGGGGAACTATCATGTAGTTTGAGTGGGATAATTTTTAGGATAATGCCTGCTCCTTTTAACGTTTTATGATTATCTGCTAGTGACATTGGCAGTTGGCACTTGGCAAACTTGGTGCAAATGCTTATCATTCATAAATTATAAAGTGGTAAATGTTTTTATGAATGTAGTAGTTGCTATTTATAAATATGATCGGTGAAGAAAACCATTAATTTATGATTACATGAGAATATGATCTGGCTAAAATAAAGAATTGCTAGTTTTGGTGGTGAGAAGTGAGCGAGAAGTGGCAGTTAGGCTAAAGTTTAAATATCATAACTTTCACACTTGCTCTTGGAGGTGTTTTATTTTCCAAACCCAGCAGTTATAGTAGGAGACTCGTTAACATTGAAGGTCTATGCAATAAAGTTATCTCTGAAACTTGCTGTGAAGTAACTGAAACATGTCTTTGTTAATGCCAATAAATCTAGGATTAATTTTGTTTATAGTCCATATGCCCAAAATATTCTGATAACCATCCATTGGAAAAGAAATTTATGAAAATGAAAAATTAATTGGTAAATTCTGAAAAGGTAAATTTCTGTTGGTATTTCAACAAGTTGTGATGGTGCAGATCATGAAAAAACGATTAATTTGATGTCATGCATCGAAATTGGATAAATAACGAGTGAGATATAACTGAAATGTGAATTAAGAGTAAAAAAGTACATTTGTTTATGAAAAATGCTAAAAAGTCGATTTCCTTTAAAAAATAAAAGAATTGACCTAACAGTTGGACCTATCAAAATATATGAATATATGGTGCTTACCTTAAAATTGGACCTATCAAAATATATGAATATATGGTGCATGGTTCCCAGGATGTTCTGATGTTAATGTTGGAAAATCTTAAGTGAACAGTCTTTCATACGCAAGTATAAATAATGGATCGAGTATATAATGTTAGCTGGTTTCCAATTTTTCCTATATTCTTACAGGAGAATTATCCAGCAGCGACGAGAAAAAATACAAAGCGCTCAAGCGAGCCACTGAAAGGGAGATATCTCAGAGTGCTGATGTTATTTGTTGTACATGTGTTGGAGCTGGGGATCCTCGGTTAGCTAATTTTAGATTTCGCCAGGTAAAATAGGCTGTGGCAAACAAGAGAATTTAGTTGATGGTTCCCCCACTCCCCTGGGTGGTGGAACTATTGGTTATGTGCAATTTCCTTGGCCGATTTTCCAACTTTGGATTTTTTCTGTAGGTCCTTATTGATGAATCCACCCAGTCAACAGAACCTGAGTGCCTTATTCCATTGGTTCTTGGGGTAAAGCAGGTATGAATGAGGTTAGCTTTATTACATACTTTACATGTTTCTTTAACTCTACTAACAAGATTTGTGTAGGTTATTCTTGTGGGAGACCACTGCCAACTTGGCCCTGTCATTATGTGCAAGAAAGCTGCTCGGGCTGGGTTAGCCCAATCTCTGTTTGAGAGACTTGTGCTACTTGGTGTGAAACCGATTAGATTGCAGGTGATTTTCTGGTCTTTCAATTTGAGGAGGTGCCTGTATTCTTTATTGAATTGAATATCCTCAGTTAACTAGGAGTGCAATTTCTGTTGACAATGCTATTTTGCACGAACCTTATATCTCTTCAGTTTCAACCCTCCTCCTGTTTGCTCCTTCCCCACCCCAATAAAACAAGAGAGCATTAATAGCAAATAGAGTACTTTTTTTATTTGTCAATGTGTTTCTCAGAAGAGTACGCCACTTTTATTGTTTGCATGTGCAATTAAGTCGGTAAAACAGGATATGCTAGTGTTAGATTGTACTTCCTTTTTTCATTCTTGTCTTCATAACAGTGGTATGTTTGTGGTGCGTTCATATTGCCTTTTCTATATACTATATATATTAAAACGGGACCATTAAACCTTAAATTTGGATCTCTTGCCAGGTTCAGTATAGGATGCATCCTGCTCTATCAGAGTTTCCTTCTAATAGCTTTTACGAAGGTACTCTCCAAAATGGTGTGACAATAAATGAAAGGCAATCACCTGGCATTGATTTCCCTTGGCCAGTACCAAATCGTCCCATGTTCTTTTATGTCCAGGTATATCACACCCCCTTATGTAATATGGATCTGTCTGAATTATCGACATCTTTTCTGTTGCATTTGCTCGATGGCTGGAAATTATTTTGGTTGCTCATTGACTGGAATAAATTCTTTAGTTCATAGTTTAGTTAGTGCAACGAAGGGATGTTATTTGTTTATATTTTGATGGCCCTTGTACATTTCCACTTTTTTCTATGTGCGAGCCTAGGGGTAGGTAGCTTCCTCTTATTTTCCATGTTTGAGCAGATGCACTTACTTCCTCTTATGTTGCATGTTTGAGTAGATTTACCTATGTGGTTATATTTCTCGTTAACCTTCTTTGTTGACTTGTATAGATGGGACAAGAGGAAATAAGTTCTAGTGGAACATCATATCTAAATAGGACCGAGGCTGCAAATGTTGAGAAAATTGTGACCACTTTCTTGAAGAGTGGTGTTGTTCCTAGTCAGGTTCACTGAAGCTTCTTACATCTGTTTGTTGATTTGTTGTCCTGCTTTATTTTGATAAATAATTGTTGTATTGCTGGTGTTCCACAGATTGGTGTCATTACACCTTATGAAGGCCAACGAGCATATATCGTCAATTATATGTCCCGTAATGGTGCTCTACGGCAGCAGTTATACAAAGAAATTGAGGCAATTACGCATACCAAAGATTATTTGATTTTGTACATTTCACGGGTTCGGAAAAATAATGATGTTTCTTTTTCTCAGGTAGCAAGTGTAGATTCATTTCAAGGCAGGGAAAAGGATTATATAATTTTGTCTTGTGTGAGGAGTAATGAACATCAGGTGGGTCCTTATGCTTGTATGGTCATATTGTTGCTGAAGATTTCTCATATCTTTGCTCCTCTTGCTCCCACTCTATTTCNACACCAATCTTGATTGTGGAACATTATGGTTAAAGATATAAAAATAGTTTCACCTTGATCCGACTGTGCGAACCCTTTCGGAAGGATTTTTCTATTTTCTTTCCCATTTTCTGGGAAAGGGCAGGTGACGATGGTTGTGATTGGTGTGGTTTGGTGGTATTTGGGAATGTTGTTGTGCCTCCTGGGGCTTGTTTTGTTATCCATATGGCATTAGATTATTACCAACTCTTGCTCCATTGTTCACTCTACAACCAAACCTTGTTCAAAGTAACTACACATTTACCTGTCATTTCCCTGTTTTAGTACAATGCATACACCACTATGCTTCAATCACAACTGATCTGCTTTTTGCTTATAAAAAATTGACCATTTTTGGAATTCGCCTTTTCTCTTCCATCCTGTTCATAGATAGATTGGCCTAGGCAATTTTCATGCTAAGCGACTTGTTTTAGATGGTTATAATTACCAAAAGAAAATACTCTATGTGATGTTCTGGTTTTGTAACTTTCATTAGACCTTGAATTGGATAATTCATTGCGTTATGAATATTGGTGAATACTATTCCCTCTTTCCCAAAGTATTTGTCGTCGTTGACCGTAGGCGTATTCACACAAAATAAGAGGATGTGACAGGGCAAACTGAGAAGA
Organism: Striga asiatica; assembly: GCA_008636005.1. Taxonomy (NCBI): domain Eukaryota; kingdom Viridiplantae; phylum Streptophyta; class Magnoliopsida; order Lamiales; family Orobanchaceae; genus Striga; species Striga asiatica. Next base: position 368,010 of record BKCP01009403.1, on the reverse strand, counting down.
AAGTTGAAAAATGAACCTCGAATTCCCAAAACATCAATTATTTGGGACAAGATTTTACATTTTAGTTTAGTTATCAAATGATAAATAATTTGAGGTGTAGGCAATACGATATTAGGATTCTGGTGGAGTTGTATATCGCTCTAATGGATCATTGTAGTCATTTCCTGCCTACATTAAAGTTCCTTGACCTAATCTCGTTTTGACCATCATCAGGGCATTGGTTTCCTCAATGATCCACGCCGGCTTAATGTTGCCCTGACACGAGCTCGTTATGGTATTGTCATCTTGGGAAATCCTAAGGTTCTTAGCAAGCAACCTCTTTGGAATGGCTTATTAACACACTATAAGGTATTATCTTGCTTTTATTTTGTTCCCTTTTGGTATAAACAATGAGTTCTAGTTGTAATAGTCACTATGATTATAAGATAGATATACCTTTAAGTTGACTACATTGGTTATCATCATCATCATTCAAACTATTATGTTTGTTCATTCTATGGTTTGGGTTTTTCAGGAACATGAGTGCTTGGTCGAAGGACCTCTGAATAACCTAAAGCAGAGTATGGTTCAATTTCAGAAGCCCAAAAAGGTAATTGGCCGAACCACCAAATTTATTTTCACACATCTTTTACTAGTTTTTATAGTTGGTTTATTTTGGGTTTGCATTAACATGTATTACGTGGTTAATTTTTGCCCAGGTATACAATGAACGGAGACTCTTCTATGGAGGTGGACCAGGAATTGTTCCCAACGATGCTTTTGGATCTGCTGCCTCTACTCCAACTGCTGACAGGAGGGGTCCCCGCTCCAGGGGTACTATCCTGCTAGTATTTATTTTTTCATAAATTGCTTATGAGCTTGCCATTGTCGAAATATGCAATCACTAGAGATGATTCTGTTGTCGAAATAAATATTATATATAAATATGGCAAAATTGCATATTAATACATCACCTTTCATGTTTTTGCAATTTAATCACCACCTTTACAATTTCGCAAATTAATACACCAGTTTTACTATTTTTGCAAAGCGATACATGACTGACGGTTCCGTTAACGAAAATTTGACATGGCATTGAGCCACCTCAATGCCATGTCAGATTTTCATTAGATTTTTTTAACGGAACCATCATTTATGTATCGATTTGCAAAAATGGTAAAGGTGGTGTATTAATTTGCAAAATTGTAAATATTGTGATTAAATTGCAAAAACATGAAAGGTGGTGCATTAATATGTAATTTTGCCTATAAATATATATATAGACTAAATATATATACTGTTGGTGAATACTTTTGAAGATCATAAATACACATTGAACATACTGAGGATAATAACGATCGACTTTGAGCAGGTCCTTACATGCCACCTGGCCCACCCAATGGTGGTGCTCATAAGCCTGGTATGCACCCTTCTGGTTATGCAATGCCTCGTGTACCGCTTTCTCCATACCATGGGGCCCCTCCATCACAACCTTATGCCATTCCTACTCGTGGTGCGGTGCATGGAGCTGTACCTCAAGTACCACAAACTGGAAGCCGAGGATTTGGTTCTGGGCGTGGGAATTCCAGTTCGCCAGTTGGCAGTCATCTTCCACAACAGCAAGGCATGCAAGCCCCTATTGGAAGTGCTTCTAACTTCAATTTCCCATCCATGGAGAACGCTGGTAGTCATCCGACTGTGGCCGGACCACTATCTCAACCTGGCTACGTTTCTAATGTTAGTTCCATTACAATTATTTTTTTTTTTTTTTTTTTTTTTTTTNTTTTGTGTTTCTTGCAGTAATTTTTTGATAATCCTAAGTTATTCCGAAACTGCAGGTAACAGGTCAAGGACCAAGCCAAACTTATAGGGATGGATTTTCTATAGGTGGCATGTCTCAGGTTAATTGTAAAAAATTTATTACTGTCACATCAGAGCATGTACAATGCTTTGGGTCTAGTTTTGCTTACATGGCATGTAAAATAGACTTAAGTCTTGGATGACATGGACAAAAATATAAAAGAAGTAATGAAATAAACTCCAATGTGAAGAGACTAAGGCTCTACTTGGGTCTAAAATAGACTCAAGGGTAGACCGGGTCTCATTTTTTTGCTGCCACATCAGCAGGACCCAGTCCAGTTGCATTTGCATTGGAGTATATATTTTTCTAGACTGGGTCTATTTCCTACGTGGCGTGTATATTTTTTTGAAAGAACCCAAAACATTATGGATGCTCTCATAGATGTATATGTTTGGATGGTTTTCCTTTATTGCTGAATAATATTCATCTGTGACACAGGATTTCTTGGGTGATGATTTTAAAAGTCAGGGATCGCATGTCCCTTATAATGTTGCTGAGTTCTCTACCCAGGTTCGTGTCCTTTACGTTATATATGTTTGTTTGCACTAGAATATATATTTGTATTGCCTCATTCATGTTATAATGATGGCACTCCTTAAACGAGCAAGTGATGAATTTTGTATAGGCTTCTCAGGGTGGATATGCTGTTGACTATGTTGCACAAGGAGCTCAAGGTGGGTTTCCTGGTAGCTTTTTAAACCAGAATTCTCAAGCTGGATATGCTCGTTTTGCCCCAGGAAATGACTACATGTCTCAGGTTTGAATAGGAAGTTTATCTGTTTTCTTTTGGCATGTTTGTGTCAGGCCTGTGCATAGGTTACACACCTCTTATCTGTTTAAGACATTGATTCTGGTTTTTGCAGTTCCGTTTATTTATTTTTTCCATTCACTTGTTACACACCTCATCTGTTTCAGGAGTATATTGCCCAAGGTTCACAAGGACTATTTACACAGGGCGCATTTAATGATCAATCTCAAGAGGATGCTTCCCAGAATCACTTTGGTTTGGCAAGTGCCAATCTTCAGTCACAGGTGCTCTCTCTCTCTCTCTCTCTCTCTCTCTCTCTCTCTCTCTATTTATATATATTTGCAATATGGACATACAAATTTATTGTTTTTGCTTTTTAAGTACTGTAGTTGGCTGTTGAATCTACTTTTGCTTGCTTTTCTGCAGAATCTGCTAAATCCAATGTATTCACAGCCATTTACGCACTACAACAGTCAGCCGTTAAACGTACAAAATTCCCAGCAACAGAATCAATCACAGCAGGCCCAAAGTTCCCAGAATCATAAGCTACACTACAACGGTTGAATTTTTAACGGGTTATTGTCCTAGCGTGTTAGAAATATGGTTTGTCAATACCATCTGCTTCAAAGATGGTTCTAGAAGCTTGGAAAGATATCGGGTTGATTTTTGACAGAAGTTTTTGGTGGATGATTCTGAAACAAGGACCAGATTTTAGTTTTTGGCTAGAAGGAGGTTATCTCACTCGAGGAAATTGGCTTTGGTGCATAGCTTGAGCTGAGGAAAAAAACTGAAACCCGACTGAGTGCACATTAAACGGGAAGTATAAGGGCGTTGAGGAAGAAGCTGTGCTTGCTCGATACATAAGCCTGCAAAAGTGACATCATCAGCATCATGTCGTTTTGAGCAGCTACTGCCTGCTATGAAGTATCTATACGACATTATGCCTGAATAGTGGTTTGTTGCTTACTCATCTCTCCCGACATGTAATAATCATTCGTTTTCTTAAATTAAAACATTTGTTAAGTTGAATGGTGACTGTTATATCCCTGAGTGTTGGTGCAGGAGTAATGCTTTTGTTTGCTAGACCTAATATGTTACAATGTGAGAGATATATAATGTTTTATGGAAAAGTTGCTTGGCTTTCGGTGTGAATCATCATGTGCTTTTATACAGAGGTTTTTTGAGTTGGTTGTTTGGTGCGTGCACATATTTCCGAGGCATTTTTTGTTTGACGCGAACTAAACTAATGTAAGGTTGTAAGAAAATAAACGTTAGCCGGTGGTGGGCTACACACGGAAACGAGGATGTAACTCTCGAAACTCGAAAGTGATAAAAATTAGAAAAAGAAAAAGTTCATTACCTACCGCATAAGCCCATGAAAAATTGCAGCATTATTCTGGTGTTTTCATTGGCGATCACGCCACTATCATCACATACATGATACGACATTGATTTCTTTTTCAGTATTAAAAAAATTTCATTTGATTTTTCGGTTTTTTTCAAATATTATTTTATTTTTTGTAATTTTTTAATTCAGATTATTGTCTTGGATTACAATCTCAGCAATACAAAATGTGAAAAGATTGTGGACTACATGTTATTAGTTAATAAGATATATTTTATATCTTAAAATCATATATAGTTTAACTTATCACATTCATAAACGTTGCCTACGTGGTTACAGTAGAACAAAACAAAACAAATCCGTAAGAATTAAATTTAAAATTTGAACAATCTGCCGTAAAATGAAAAACAAAAAGTATTCCTAATTTTATGCATCTTATATTAGAATTTCAATTCATCAGCCTGAACAACTTCAATAAGGCTGAGTATAAAATCTTAAGATATGGGGAACAAGTCCAATGACCATTAATCAATTCCTACTATAAACCTCAATCCACACAGGACATATATCATATCAACATAAACAAGGAAAGATGATGAGAGTTAATGGAGTATAATGCAGAAGCTCAACTTCGTGTTACTCTCAATTCCACTAGTGAATGAGATTCATGTTTTTAGTCAAGAGTATGCTCGTAGTTTATTTATTTATGCAAACATAGTTCCTTTATCTTAAATTGTATTCCTGCAAACACTGCCTGCTGGGAGCAAGAAAAAGTAGGCAAGATTCCAATATCAAAATGTATAAATATCATAATTCATTTAGTACATAGTTTCAGCAGTTGCAAATTGCCACACCTTTTGCCTTGGAGAGGAAAATCTCCGAGATGCCGGCAAAATGAATGCCCGTGTTGCATAGTTTTGTGGTCAGATGAGCAAATATATCTATATATACGCTTGTAGGACTTCACGAGACAAACGGCTGTCATAATTTGGAATGCACTCTCCAAGGACAACCGCCCTCAAATGCTTGCTCCAAGACATCCTCCATCCGCTTAGCAAATAATATCTATCGATCGAGCAACAATACATTCACATATGATGAATCAGACAGAAAAATCTCGAACTCGTATATTCAATGTAGCTCTTTATAATTCATTACTTGAACATTACCATGGAGAATAAGATGCCATTTAAAAAAAAAAAAAGGGGGAAAAGATGGAAAATCTCTGTATATAGCAAGTAGAAGAGATCCCCATTGGTTAAGAGGGAGCAAATACTAAGTTATAATATGTTCGAAAATAAAAAATACTATACTTACCATGCAAAGAAGATTATAATCCATCTAAATAAGAAAAAAGTACAGGAATAAAGTATACATCGAATGATTACGACATACACAGACGGTCAAAATTTACCTCCAGACTTGATAGAACGGCTGCTGGCACCTCCACTAAGTCCTTTAAGTTTCTCTCTGGGAGAATAACTCTCTTAACTCCATATCGATGAGCTGCTAAAACCTGCACAGCACTTAGCTCAGTAATCGAATTGGTGACTGAAAATTGTGCTACCTCAAGTTATATATTAAACTAAGAAGAAACAACTTTATTTACAGTATTTATTTTACATACATCTCAACATATATGTAAATATATATTATGCAATTTGTTCTTTTCTAAAGGGGTATTATCTATACAACATAGCCTTCGAGAGACAACACATAGCAACGTTGCAGGAAAAACCTAATTTTTTTTGGCAGGAAACAGATTAGTGAAGATATCACCCCAGCCTTTCCACTATTAGTCTGTTCCACTTTAGCTGTTCCCTTTAACTAAATTGCCAATGGAAGAACGCACTACAAGTGTAGTTTCGTAACTAACCAGATCAACTTTCCTACAATCAGTTAAAATTGTATGTTAAAATTTTTTCAGTAAATATAATATTCCTTGTAGACTCCTGTCAGAACCTCCAACTGTTAATTTTGCCACACCTAGTTGAGTTAAATTGAAACTAAAACAAATGTTTCCATAAATGCTATCCCTGTTAGTGTGTAAAGGAGACTCGAACACAGGACTTTTCAGTAGCAAAAACCAAAATTTAATACCACACAAGAAGTAAAAATACAGACCTTGTCCTTGATTCCACCTACAGGTAAGACTAAACCGCGCAAAGTCATCTCCCCAGTCATTGCAGTATCTGCTCTAACTCTTCTCTGACTAAAAAGTGAAACCAGTGAAGTAACAAGAGTTACACCAGCTGATGGGCCATCCTTTGGTACAGCCCCAGCAGGAAAGTGTATATGAATATCTCGGCCTTCAAGTAGATTGCTCTCTTGAGTAGCGGCCAACTTAAGTTCTGTTGCTCGCGCTCTTACCTGTGTGCATAGGAAGAACCACAAGTCTATTGTTACAAGAGAAAATTACATTAATTCATAATGGGTAAAATTACCCAAGCAATAATTTGAGTCAAGAAATAAAAACATCCTAGGGTCATAATGGACTTTTCATTACAATCTCGCAAACAATTTGACAATTCTTAAGCAAGCTCCTGGAGGTGGAATCCAGAAATCTTTGCACCAACAATAATTTTTTAATGTCAAGCTTTGAATGTTTGCAACAACCAGATTGTCTTCACATTAAGCAAAAAAAGATAAGTTAAGAACAAGTATTATACATGATAAAAAGCACGATGCACATGAATGTAAAGGATATAAAAATTATTACCCATGTCAATGCAATCTGTGCTGATTCCTTAATAACATCCCCAAGTTGGCCAGTTAGATGCAAATCACCTTTTCCAACCATTGCAGTAGCCTCAACAAATTGAACCTCCCCTCCAAATGCTGTCCATACTAATCCGACAGATACACCAGGCGTAGCAACTCTGTCAGCAGTTTCTCTATCATCATATCTTGGGGGCTAATAATCAACAAGCACAGAATTGCATCACATTTTTAGTTAATAAACGAAAATTTTACAGACAAAACAGTAAATAAAAAAGTATGGGAAAGCCTTCTTCAAATACACAAGGATTCTAACTCATACACTATTGATCTTGAAACATAATATCACTTACTCCAAGCACTTTCTCCAACATGGCCTCGTCCACAATGAAAGGTGAAGTGGCCCTAAAGGCATTTGATATGTCGTGATTGTTAACACCTATCGGCATCACTTCCATCTCCACTTCAGCCTCCTCAGATAGTCTACCATCCAGCAATGGTGAGGCCAGTTGTTGGACATCTTTACTAAGTGGCACAACATTATCTTGTTCGGCGACTTTGACAGCAGCAGCACGAGCTAAGGCAGCCAAGTTCCTCTCCAGATTACGAACACCAGCTTCTCTAGTATACCTTTGAATTACAAGTTCTACCATAGCCTGCAATAGAAACAACAAAGCCAGAATAACTAAGAATTCGTGAGTCTCTCCATTAAATACCCCCAGGACACCCTAAATGAGAAATAGTTGAACAGAGATCAAGAAAAGAACATATGCTTATAAGCAAAACTTGGTAACTTCAAAAAAGGAGACTATGGATACAAAAAAGAATACTAATAATCTTTACCTATAACCTATACTGATAATCATCAACTTTTCTACTTCAGGTGAACAAGATTACTAATTCAGTAACAAATAAGTCCCCTAAAGCAGTACATGTCTAATCACGTGATCAGATGGAATCAACAATTAAAACAAATTCTTACTATCTCCTTCAGTAATTGTTTAGTATCAAAAGTTGATCCATCACAAGAAAAGAATGACTCACATATGCAACACCTACTAACCAAAAATCTAAAATCATTCCCATACTTCAGCAAACCAAATGCACGACAACTTCCATACCTCAGGAATCTGAAGAAATTCAAGGCTCAAGCCATGCTGATCAAGAACTCGTGGAATTAAATGCTGCATCGCTATTCTGAGTTTCTCTTCATGTGTATACCCTGGCAGCTCAATGACTTCCATCCTGTCTAAGAGTGGTGGAGGAATAGGTTGTACTCTATTAGCAGTAGCCACAAAGATAACCTTTGAAAGATCAAATGGCACGTTCAAATAGCTAAAAACTTCAGTCAAGGGTCAACAGAGTAATATGTTTACTGGATGTCAAGACACAGTCGCATTTACTCAACTATATTCATAGTATGTGCTTGAATCAAACTATGACTTGCACTAGTTCATCTCTCCATGCCCCAGAAATAATGAAATGCACATAAATCTTGCTATAAATAAATCTTTCCACATTTCATAAACTGAACACATGCCTTCAAACCCCCCAAACCCCAAAAATCCCAAGGAAAAAGTCAAGATAACGAGGATAGAAAAAAATGAAGACAGAAGGAAAAATAAATCATCTCAGTATTTCACGAGAGAACCTCATACAATGTGAGAAAGATTTGATCATGCAGTGGCTGGGCTCCTAGATAATGAGAAAACTGTCAGAAATAGATAGTGGATGGATACTGATCATTAAATGTTTTGTTCTGTTCGGGATCAAGGACCTCCAGCAGTGCAGAAGCTGGATCACCTCGAACATCAGAACCTGTTTTGTCAATCTCATCCAACAGCATAACAGGATTGCAGATACCAACTCTCTACAAAAGAAAAGAACACCTCAGTTCTGATCTAAGAGAAGTTAAACATTACAAAATACATAATTGACAGCAGAGAGGATGAAAAAAAGGAGAAAGACAGGGAACTTTCAATTTATTGAGAGAGAACAAGAGGGCCCTAGAATTTCAAACGAAAAAATTAATTTAATTTTCCTTTACTTTTAAGGATAGTCTTATTTTTCAAATTCTAAAATAGCTCTATGTCTCGATTACACAAGTTGCATTCAGATTCAAAAGGTTCTTCTAAGCATCATTTTAATCACAGCATTTCTCATCAACTAAACTAAAATCATCTGCAGCACTAAATCAAACCCCCTAAAACGGCCATTTATAGACCACTTGTCTCATTCATGATAAGACACACTTCATTCAGGAAATCTGAAAACACTCAAGATACCTAAAGACACTATTATAAGATGAATCTCACCTTCAGTCCATCAATAAGACGCCCAGGCATGCTCCCAATATATGTACGTCTATGCCCTCTAATATCAGCCTCATCTTTTACACCACCAAGGGATATGCGGATAAATTTTCTACCCAAAGCAGCAGCAATTGATGAAGCTAAAGATGTCTTTCCAACACCTGGTGGACCAACAAAACACAATACTGGGCCTCTTGCATCTGGTTTGAGCTGCACCACATATTTGACACAGTTTAATGTTGGTATATAGTATATATTACTACTAGATCAGGAAATGTTAAAAATATAACTGTAAGAAGAGGTCAACCTTGCGAACGGCTAAATATTCAATTATCCGCTGCTTGACCTTCACTAGACCATAGTGGTCAATGTCAAGACGCTCTTTTGCAGCCTTCAAGTCCAATTCTCGTTCCTCACTGGCTTTCTGCCAAGGCAGGTCAGCAAGAAGTTCCAGATATACACGAGAGCTATTATATCCAGGTTGCTGAGGCTGCATTTTTTTCAGTCTCCTGATATAGCAATTAAATCAAAGTACAAGTAACTCAATAAATAATTAGAACCAGAAGAATCATGTAAATGAAATAGCAAGCAATCAAGTTTCCAATGATTATCATGATTAAATGTGTTGAAAAAATGGCTAGGCACTCTCTAAGGGGTAGAATGGGGCCTAGCATCAAAGCAAGATATAATAAGAGCCTGGGCGGGATATAAACGGATCAAAGCTGTAGATGGTAATAGGGAGCCTAGCGCCCAGGCAGGATATAATCAAAGCTAGGTGTGAACTTTTACAATAGTGAACTTCATACAAATGTGCTGCAGCAAATAAGCCTGTGAAACCTCAGGCTCAAGTAGCTGTTCAATAATGAACAGCATATCAGTGAGAAAAAACTTCAGAGAACTTTATTCGTTGTACCTTAATTCTCTCTGAGCATGTTTCCAGATATTCGCTGGCATTCCAGCATCTTGCATCTTCCTCTCCAGAGCAGCCACATCATCCTCCTCGTCGTCATTATCACCGAGTTCTTCCTTTATTGCCCTCATCTGGTATGTCCCAAATATAATTAAGCTATGAAATAAAGTTTCTGCCAAAGGAAACAAGTGTGACTAAAAATACACAACACAGGCAGAGGAGCAAATTAAGCTATGGAAATAGTTTCGGCTGAAAGAGACAAATGTAAATAAAATACAGAATATACGCAGAGGAACTTTCTCATTGTTCATCCTATCCATACCAGTGACCCATACCAGAGAAATTCAATAAACACAAGATATGAAATAACAAACCTGCTGACGAAGGAGAAACTCTTTTTGTGATTTTGACAATTGTCCCTCAACCTTTTGTGTGATCTTCTCTGCTACACGAATTGACTGCAGAGTGCAGAGGCAAGGACAACACAAAGTATGATTTATGGTTCTACAGGATCCTAAAATGTAAAACCCCAGGAGGCAGATACCTGTAAATGCCGATCAACCAATTCAGTTGCCTTTGAAAGCCTCAATTTCACATCAACAGAGTCTAACATGGATAGCTGCTCTTCAAAGCTAATCTCAAAGCTTGCAACAAATATATCAGCCAATTTGTGAACTGGAACCGTCTCCAGGAGAACTTTAGTCCTCCCTCCAGTTTTTTGTTTCTAGATACAAAAATAACTTCTCAGAGAGCAATCAACTGTTACTAAGCGAATAATTTGAATGTAACTGGTATTGGTTAACTCACCTCGGGGTATCTTAGAATCTACCAAACAAGCCAGGCATTGATATAAAAAAAATTAAGAATTACCTGCTCAAGGGCAGAAATAAGTTCCATAGCTGTGGCCTTGAATTGTCTCGACAATGCTATGAAATCAGGATCTTGCTCCACTTGATCCATCTCTAATAATAATAATGTGAAATGTTATTTATTCAGTATCATGACAAAAGATAGTTCTGCCGAGATATTACGTTTAAACCAGGATACATGAAATGAAAGTCGGCATTTTCAAAATGCAGTTATATAGAACAGTGAAAACAAGTTACGCCAGAAGGTACTGTCACTCCTTTTCAGCGAGAGAACTGATTTCAATTCTATGAATATAATTACTTTACATTTGTATATGGTGCACACAAAATTACAGAAAGCTATAAAGAAGAGAAATGGGTATAACATCGTATGTGGCAATTCTGTTTGTTTTCTCATTCAACGCATTTGGTACGGGACTAAGCAACCTCAAGTGTAAAGGTTATTCAACTGCGAAAATGTAGGTTTATATGGACCATGAGCTTATCACCCTGCCAGTCCTCAAAATGAAATCCTCATCAGCTCCCATCAGTGATTGGATTTTCTTCACTATGTTGCTTGAATAACTACTCAAGAATTTTATGGCTTCTACAGACTAAACATGTAAATTGTTATATCGTTCAGTGTGATCATCCTCCACTTACTCAGACCTTTAGCGGTTTAAAATCAATGCTTAAAAGTCGCCTTATATCAAGCTTGTAATGAAGCATTTTTATTTCCTGAATGTCAATTCAATAATTTTGCCCAAATTTTCTGGAAAACTGACTAATTCCAATGTATGTTTTTGATACTCCACTAGAGGGTAGGCGAATCATCAAGCAAAATGAAGGTCCAGAAACTTTTACAAGCTCAAGACAATTTAGTTGGACGAACATCATGCCCTATCAATCTTCTTATTTATCTTTGCACATAATAGAATATATTCCCTCACGCGGTGAATCAGCCAGTGAAAGCTCTAACGATTTCTTATCCCCAACATACGCAAAACATTGTTGAACAATCAAACAACTCAAAGGAATCCATTCTTTTAAGTGAATGACAGCAAGGCACAGGGAACCACTTGATAAATATATCATGCAAAGCATGAATTTTCACAAAGGGAGCACATAAACCCTTCCATTTAGTAACATTAGCCTGAGGAGGAAGCTGGTATGCGTATATTAATTAACTTATCTTATTTGAAAACCATCTCAATGGACAACTATTGACAGGTTGTTTTCTGTATATCATTACGCATACATTGGCAGAACATTGATGGTGCTTCCCGGTGTTAGGTTGGCTTTATCCCCAGAGCTACTTAAGCACCTTTGTGCTTCCAGATTCACCATGCATATTATGCACATAGTTGTGCTGTATCCAATTACTTGCAGTTCAAAAGGAAGGAAGTTGACAAATGTGTACCAGCTTTTGTCATGTCAAGGGGAGTGATCCGAGCAGTGTAATATGTTCCTCTTGTGCTTAACTCCTGCACACTAAATCTGCACAGACCTTCAAGAACAACGATGTAGGTGACCCTCCCACTTGGTTTCTCCACTCCTCTCGACAGGTGTAGCGCCCGAGCTGCAACTCCTCTTAACAAAAACAAAAAAAAAAAAAAATGAATGCTATAGACCAATAAATTTAAGCAAATCCAAAGTCTAACAGAATTCAGATAACACCAATTATCAGGATACCTATTGTGCCAATGGATAACCTCCTGTTGATTCTTACCGCCATTTTTGTGGGACACCGATGCCTCCTCTTGGGTTTTCGAGCTTCGTTCTCCTAATGTCAGTTTCCAGGCCATCGAAGACAGTTCCAAAACAACTAATTCAGATCACATAATTATAAAATACCATACTGCTTATAAGGGCTACTTCTTTTCTATAATCAAGTTAAAACTTTCCCCAACAGTACACAACTAAAGATATTTTAGTTACTAGATGAATCATTAGACCGGGTCCTACTATCTCTGTCCCAATCAAACAATATAGTGATCCAAACGAACGTTAATTCACCTGGAGAAGACGCGGGGCCCGCCTCCACGGCAGCATCACGGACTGGCAGAATTCCGATGAGCCCTTTCTCCTCCCTCTGCCATAACTCCTGTTCCACCAGCTTCACACTGGCACCATAAACACGAGCATTCATCATCACAAAGACGAGCACAAAACCCCTCAAAATAAGGTAAAAAAATCGATTAGAACACGAAAACTGAAAAAACCTGCTGGGTGAAGTGCATCTGATACGAATGATCGCACCAGGTAGCAAGACTTTGTTCCGAAAAGGAAGAATTGCAAGCCGACCGGGCAGCTCTACCGACTCCGCCATAACTAACAAACGTATGTGAAGAAAAATCCCTTTTTCAGAAGAACAAAAATGGGGGATTAT
>BKCP01009403.1:272134-335724 GCA_008636005.1 Striga asiatica | reverse complement strand
AACTTACTTTTATTTATTTTTTAATTAGATATATTAAATACTTATATAAAAATAAAATAATATATTTTTAAATTATATATAAATTATTTTTTTAGTTTTATTTTTATATAAGTATTTAATATATCTAATTAAAAAAATAAATAAAAGTAAGTTTCAACTTTCTTATTTGAATTCTGTTTAATACATTTTAATCATGATTTATAATATATCTTATAGTTTTATTATTATTTGTTAATTTTATTTTTTAAAAATTGATTCCTATACACATGAGAATGAAAAAACCTTTCATTTTCTAAGGAATGGCTAATCCCATCCAGATGGGTTTTGCCATTCCCATTGGGATAAGGAATGAGTATGAGAATGATAATTCCATTCACATGTCATTCCTTCCTACCAATCATGCCATAATAGTTTCCATAATATATGGTTTAGGTGAACTAGTTAATTTCTATCATATGCACGCTCGTTGAAAAAACACTTATTATAAGCAAAAAAGGACTTTGGTTTTTATAATGTAAGGTTCACATTCTAATCTGACGCCATGGATATAATTAGTCAGGAAGATGGTATGATCCTACTAAGATCATGTACTGAAAAATGCATGCAAGTGTAAAATTGGACATTGAACTTTTAATAAATAGGTAGTTAATTATTTGTAGATCTATGGACAAAATATATACCAGAGTCTATCACGCCAATAATAACGTTTTCGCCATATCTGGATTTCAACCACAAGTTGTCATTGTCTGCATTCCCTTGTGTTGGCTCGTGTAAACCTGAAAATTCCCATGATCTCGTCGTCTGCAATGATATCTTACGTCCGTGGCTCTGAAAGACAGACGTCACATTCTCCATTTCTGTTTAAATTTCACACCAATCACCTCTCATTCAAATTAACGTACAAATACTAATATGAATGTCTAAGTATATATTCATTTTCTTGCTCACCGGAAAGTTTATGAGCTTCGTGCGGGTTAAGTAGTGCCGCAAAGCCACTAATTTTCTTGTAACTATAAATAAGAGAAGATTTTGCGTCGTCCTCATTTTCCTTCACAGACAATAGATACGAATGATGGATATCTTCGATTTCTTCGGGCGTTTTGTGATCAAGATGCTCTCCGAGGTGTACTATGTGTAGCTGTAATAATATTAAGGAAATTAATCTCTATTTAATTTGCATATGCCATGGAGTTGGAAATGTGATATACTTTTAATATAAGGAAAAAAAAAATTAATATAGAAACAATTACATTTTTCTCCTGTGTAACTGAAGCCATGAGAAGAAATAGGAGGAGGAGGAGGAGAACAATGGACAAGGCAATATTCTCCATAGGAAGAGCTTTGTATAGGGCACAACACATTGATATATTGTGCCCTTAAGCATATATTTATAGGGAATTTCATGGTTTAGAGCCATTGTTAAAGTCCAAAAAGGTTAAGAGTACTAATACTTTGGCGTGTATAAAAGAGGAAGTCACATATTCTAAAGTGAGTAGTGACTTTGACCGATGGATTGGAATGCAAACCATCTATATAGATGCATTATGCATTACAGGTTTTTGCCAATCCTAATTGGTTGTTTAGTAAATGAACTTTTTAATTAGTTTAATAACCTAGAATACTAATAATTTTCTGTTTCACTTACAAAAGTTAGACATTTAATATAAGCTATATTTAACATTAATTTGCATAAATAATTTATGTGCAAATTGTGTTATTAGTTAATTAATAGTGACATTTATTTTTTTGGCCCCCTAAAGGCATGTAAGCATTCTATATGGACATCTCTAAAACATTAGAAATTGAAATATAGGATTATAGAGCATCAAATTTTGACATATAGGATTACGAAGCACCAAAAGTTGACAAATAGGCTCGGGAAACATTAATATTACTATATATAGAGAGAGAGAGATTTAAATTCTTATATTATTGCTGAAAATTTGGCATAGGACATATAATCTTTTTATGACATATTTAAGTCAAAAAGACGGATTTTGCGTGATAAATAAAGATTCCTTCATTATAGCAAAAATAAAATAGTATCTACCTTTTATATTTATATATAAATATAATACAAGGTATTCTGAATTTATGTGTCTAACTTATAATGATTCTTTCATTTTAGAAAATAAAAATAATAATAAAGCTTATATATATATAACTATAGAGTTTCTCAAACCTACGAATCAACTTCTAGTGCTTCATAATCCTATGTATCGCGATTTATGATGCTTTTTAATATTATTTTTATATGTAAATTTTTGGTGCTTTGGAGTTCTCCATCTGGATTTGAACTTTTATCCATGCCTATTAGAACTTTTAAAATTATAAAACAATTGATCGACTTAAATTGTAAATATATTTTAAAATTTATTATTGCACATGTAAGAGGTTATATCTACCGTTATAAAACAAAAAAATCATCTATTATATCATATCGATAAATAATAAAAATATTAATTTATTAGTTAAATTTATCTATTAAGTCTCTTATATGATATGAGTTAGAAAAATTATTACAAAATGATAAAAACAATGAAAGAAATCTTACAGGCAATATGTGTCATTTAGAAAAAGTAAAAAATATTTTCTTTAAATATATTTTAAATTTTAATTAAAACTTCTATTTTTTTAATTATTTAATTAATACCCGTGTATGGTGTCGCAATAGCACTACTAATTATACAATAGTTGACATGTGATTTTAGAAACGTCAAAGTTCACTTGTTTACAAATGTCATACTTATTACAACTTTTGAATAGAAATTTCACAAGAAGATGGATATTGTTATAAAACTAGAGGGAATTGAGAATAGAGAAATTGTATTATTTTGGTGTATATTTCATTATAACTAAAACTCCTATTTATAGGAAAACTTCTAATGACATAATCGTAATAATACAATTACATCAAGAGCAAAATAGTCATTTACATATAATTTTTAAATCACCTCATGAGGTGCATGCACATATTTTATAATACTCCCCCTTGAATGACTATTTTCTAAATATCATTATTCGAATAAAACATAATCTAAACATCTTGAAGTGTATCTTGTGACCATCAAATACTGCTGCTTCAACATGTCAGTAAAAATAGCTGGGATAAATCCTGATCATTGTGGAAACACAACATTGCTCCCCCTCAAATAGATTATCTTTATTGGAGTATTCCATTGTTGCCTCGTTAAAACCTTGTCAAGAAAACCCATTGGGAAAAACTTGATCGAAGGAAAAAGAGTACAACTACTCCAAATCATATCAATTATCCATTAATCCTCATTATATCATGAATATGTCTCGTTAAAAACTTATTAGGAAAAACTTATTGGGACAAAATCCTAATGAAAGAAAAAGAGTACACTATTCATGTGAATATACCATCTTTGTTGCCTCATTAAAAACCTTACTAGGAAAACCCAATGGGGCAAAACCTCAGCTAAGGGAAAAAGAGTACAACATTTTGTCTTCAGGACTTAATCTTCTGGATTATTTTGAGTTTGTCCCTTCCCTTGAAGACAATAATCTTCCTAGTTTACGCATACCAATACAATAAATGTATTTTTCAAAAGTAGATGTAGGAAGGGATTTGGTGAATAGATCTGCCAAATTCTCGCTAGATCTTACTTTTTGTACAATAATCTCACCTTTCTTCTGAAGCTCGTGTGGATAAAAGAATTTTGGAGCAATGTGTTTTGTCATGTTTCCTTTGACATACCCACTACTCATTTGTAAAACACAAGCTGCATTGTCCTCGTAAAGGATAGTGGGGGTTATATCATTTGTAATTCCACATGAATCACGAATATGTTGGATTAAAGATCTTAACCAAACACATTCTTTTGAAGTTTCATATAAAGCAATTATCTCTGAGTAATTTGAAGATGTAGTAACCATGGACTGTTTGACCGACTTCCAAGATATTGCAGTACCACCACAGAAAAAAACATAACCAGTCTGAGATCTGGCATTATAAGGATCAGACATATAGCCAGCATCTGAATATCCCACCAATGTCATATCTTGGTTATTTTTATAAAGTAAACCAAGATCTTGTGAACCTTGAAGATACCTAAAAATATGTTTAATTCCGTTCCAGTGTCTCCTCGTAGGAGAAGCACTAAACCTTGCTAGCAAGTTTACTGCAAATGCAATATCAAGCCTGGTGAAATTTGTAAGATAAAGTAACGCACCAATAGTGCTTAAGTAAGGAACTTCTGGTCCTAAATTTTCTTCAGTATCTTCTTTAGGTCTAAATGGATTCTTATCCGCTTCAAGGGATCGGACAACCATTGGAGTGCTAAGTGGATGAGATTTATCCATGTAGAATTTTTCTAAAACCTTCTCCAAATAGACTGACTGATGTACAAAAATTCCTTCAGGGAGATGCTCGATCTGCAGGCCGAGACAATATTTGGTTTTACCCAAATCTTTCATTTCAAACTCCGCCTTTAGGCATGAGCTAGCTTTATCAAGCTCTTCTTGTGTGCCAATTATATTTATGTTATCGACATAAACTGAAATGATACAAAAACCATTCTTTGACTTCTTTATAAATACAAAGGAGCACACATCATTATTTACATAATTATTTTTCAACAAAAACTCACTTAGTCGGTTATACCACATTCTACCCGACTGTTTTAAGCCATATAATGACTTTTGTAATTTAATACTATACATGGTGCGTGTTTCATTTCCCTTTATTTCGGGAACTTTTAATCCTTCAGGGATTTTCATATATATATTTGTGTCTAATGACCCATATAAATATGCGGTCACGACATCCATTAACTGCATATCTAAATTCATATTTACTGCCAGAGATATTAAATAGCGGAACGTTATTCCATCCATTACAGGAGAATATGTTTGATCAAAATCAATACCGGGTCTCTGCGAAAACCCTTGAGCAACTAATCTCGCTTTGTATCTCACCACCTCATTATTTTCATTTCTCTTTCGTACGAACACCCATCTATATCCTACTGGGATAACATTTTGAGGTGTGCGCACAATAGAGCCAAAAACTTTTCATTTATTTAGCGAGTTTAGTTCAACCTCAATTGCTTCTTTCCATCTTACCCAATCTGAGCGCTTCCAGCACTCTGCAATTGTTTTAGGTTCTGGATCCAGATTATTAGAGATGGTAAGAGCAACTATAGAGGCAAATGTGTCGTCGACGACTTTGTTACTTCTGTTATAAGTTTCTCCTGTATCAACAAAATGCATAGCTACTTCAATATTCACATCTACCAGATCATCATCATTTCCCAATATACTTTGATCTGGATGTTCCACAATCTTAGTATTTTTATTATTTGTTGCACGTGCATTTAAACTAGGATTTTCGCCTTCTGGACGATTCTCTTCTGGAGATTTCGGGAGTAATTCAACATTTTTATTAGATTTTATTTTCCGCGGATTATTATCTTTTGTACCAATGGGTCTCCCACGCTTCTGGCGTAGAGCATCTGTAGGAATATTATATTTACTGGGGACTTCCACTCGTTGTGGTGCATTTATGGAAGGTACATGTGATTTAGTCACTCCTTTATGATCAGTGAATGCATCTGGCAAATTATTTACTAAATATTGCAAATTAATTATCTTTTGAACTTCAAGTTCAGTTTGATTAGTGCGTGGATCTAAATATTGTAAATTTTGTACATTCCAAGAAATTTCTCGGCATTTATTTAAGTTTGGACTTTTATCTCCTCCTAATGCCGGAAAATTCGTTTCATCGAATATGCAGTCAGCGTATCGAACTGTAAATTGATCCCCAGTCATGGGTTCTAGGTATTTAATAATAGACGGAGATTCATATCCAATATATATACCTAGCTTTCGATGAGGGCCCATAGATGTACGCTGTGGTGGTGATATAGGAACATATACTGCACAACCAAATACTCGCAGATGGGAAATATTAGGTTCTTTACCACGCACTATTTGTATAGGGGAGTAATCATGATATGCAGTAGGTCGGATTTGAATTAGGGCCGCAGCATGTAAAATTGCATGTCCCCAACATGAAATTGGTAAGTTGGAATTTTGTAGTAATGGTCTAGCAATTAATTTGATGCGCTTAATTAATGATTCGGCTAAACCATTTTGTGTGTGAACATAAGGTACCGGATGCTCCACTTTGATGCCTAATGACATACAATAATCATCAAAAACTTTTGATGTAAATTCGTCGGCATTATCCATTCTTATAGTTTTAATTTGATAATCAGGAAATTGAGCTCTCAATTCAATAATTTTAGCAAGTAGTTTTGGAAAAGCCTGATTTCTTGTGGATAATAAACACACATATGTCCATCGAGTGGAAGCATCTATCAGGACCATAAAATATCGAAAAGGTTCTGATGTTGGATGAATTGGTCCACATATATCACCATGAATTCTATGAAGAAACATAGGTGATTCAACTACAACTTTAGTTCGTGAAGGTCTTAATATCAATTTTCCCTTTGCACAAGCATCACAAATAAATTCATTAAAAGAAGGGAGGCTGCTGTTTGATACGTTATGCCCAATAGAGTTAGAAATAATCCGACGCATCATACTAAGCCCAGGATGACCCAATCTCTCATGCTATAATTTAAATGAATTCGGGTCTTTAAATTTTAAACTCAATGCAACATGATTAATAGAAGGTCGAATGTAAGTATGATATAAGCCTGAGGAGAAAGAGGGAAGTTCTTCTACAATTTTCTTTTGACTTCCTTGTGAATGAGTCATAAGAAGGTATTCTATATTATTTTCAGTCTTAGTTTCAAGATGAAAACCATTTGATCGGATATCTTTAAAACTAAGGAGTGTTCTTTGTGATTCAGGGTACAAAAGCGCATCGTTAATTATTAATTCGGTACCCTTAGGAAGAGTAAGTAAAGCTCTGCCGGAGCCTACTATCAAGATTTTATCTTGAGCAATTATAGTAACACTCCCTTTCTTTTCATTTAAAGTTTGAAAAAATTTTCGATCTTTCAAAATAGTGTGCGTAGTAGCACTATCAATCAGGCATAAGATACTCTCTTTCTCCATGACTTGCAAACTATTGAATGTTAATGGCACACTAAAAAGAAAAATAAAATATTATAAGCACACATAATAATGATACAATCCCAATTTAAAACACAACATATGGAAACATACACATGAAACCATACAAAGGAAAACATAGAAACAAAAACACAACATATGAAAACTTACAAATCAAGTCCAACTTGAAATAAAATATTCAGTGATAAGACAGAATGCATATCACACATTATCACCATAATCCTCGAACTCGAACTTCAGTAAATCATCATCATCATCATTGATGACTAAATTTGCTTCAGGCAAACTAGCATGATGTGATTCACCTTCAGGAGCCTTTCCTTTTTTATCCTTGAGCATTCTTTGATAAGCCTGACTAGATGCCGAGGAGTACGACATGTGCGGGACCAATGACCATCGCATCCACATCTAAAACAAACCTGTTTTTGATCTTTAGGCTGTGGATGTGAATCATGTTGATTTGAACGATCCGCTTCAATGTTCAAGTTTTCATTACGACCTCCCGGGTCGTTATCACCATGACCTCTCCCTCCATCTCGAGTCCAAACAAGGCCACGACCGCGTCCACGACCACGACTACGACCACGTCCACCACGATGTGGCTGGTTATTGTATCCTCGACCTCTTCCGCGCATATTATTATTATGCTTGTGAGTAGTCGCATGTTCTTCAGGCACAACTTGAGTTCCAACAGGCCTAGCATTGTGATTTTTCATCAATAACTGATTATGCTTTTCAGCCACAAGCAAGGCCGAAATCAGCTCAGAATGCGTCATATAGTTTTTAGCCCTGTACTGCTGCTGGAGTACAAGGTTGTTAGCATGAAAAGTTGATAAAATCCTTTCAAGCAACTCTATCTCGGTAATATTTTGCTTACAGAGTTTAAGCTGTGAACCAATACGATGTAGAGCAGAATTATACTCAGTGACGGATTTAAAATCCTGAAATCGAAGATTAAGCCAGTCATATTGGGCTTGAGGTAGGATTATGGACGTTTGTTGGTCAAAACGATCCTTCAGAGATTTCCAAAGATTGGCGGGCTCTTTTTCTGTTAGATATTCATTTTTCAGATCTTTATTCAAATGGTGACGAAGAAAAATTTATGACTTCGCCTTCTGGGCGGGAGTGCTTTGAGCTGTATAATCAATTGTGGTACCCAAATCAAATGAGGCCAAGTGAATATCGACATCAAGGGCCCAAGTTAAATAATTACTCCGATCAAGAGCGAGCTCAGAAAATTCTCTTTTGGTAATATCAGACGTTCTAGTATATAGAAAAATATAAATTTATTATTTATAATTGAGAAAAAAAATTACCTTGTAGAATTTTCAATAACGATTTGTAATATTATAATTTCTGATACAAAGGATCGTCTATAAGACGCAACTGTAGAGCATAATCTTTTCGTGTTACAAATCAAGCTCTAAAAGGTAGAGAATCGTGTTGATAACGTGTTATAAAACTAGAGAGAATTGAGAATAGAGAAACTGTATTATTTTGGTGTATATTTCATTATAACTGAAGCTCCTATTTATAGGAAAACTTCTAATGGCATAATCATAATAATTCAATTATATCAAGGGCAAAATAGTCATTCATATATAATTTTTAAATCACCTCATAAGGTGCATGCACATATTTTATAATAGATATGACTGGATTTGCTATCCAAAAGTCATTGATGATTTTCTAAGGGGATGTATCCAATTAAGTTTAGTGTATAGCCTCTATTGTTAAATAACAAAGCATTGAAATAAGATAAATAGGATCGAATAATTTGGATTCGTTATCATTGATTTTTATTATTAAAGACCCAAGCATTCAAATAAACGAAGATTCATATATTGTAATTATGAGCCATAAGGGAAAAAAAGTAATATATCATTTTGGTGATTGGTTTTGTATAGCTATAAATTAGTATTCGATCATATGTACATGAACAAATACAAATAAGATGTTAGGCGTTGGTTCAAATGAAAACTAGTCCTGGTATGAGAACCATGTTAATGTTATTTTTAATTGTGTATGATGTCATTTTTAATATTACATGGTGCTATCATTTTCACAAATGTTAATACAATTTGTGTTGTTATTTTTAATAAAATACATCCTAGTTAAAAATAGCACCAAAACACAATCAATTAGCACTACATACAATTAAAAATAGCGGTTCTCACGGTACTCATGCTAAGACTTGATTCTCATTTGAACCACTTCCTACGATGTTATATTTATATTTATGTAATATTTAAAATTATAAGTTAGATAATAAGCATATCACATTTTGCAAATGTTATCATTAGTAAAAAAAAGAAAGATATAAATACAAACTATTTAACTTATATATTGATCTTTATATCAATTGCAATAATGTAATTTTTGAAATATTTTTTATTATGAACAATATATATATATATACATATATTTATATATAATTGCAAGCAAAAAAATAATAAAATTATTTGGGTTTTTTGCCTTTTTTCGTTAAAATTCAATAATATTTTTTTTATAAACCTGAAATATAGTCAATTGCTTTGTTACCATAATGGTTAATTAAAGAATAATTATATTTTTTAATTATTATATTATATAATAGTTATTACTAAAACTAACCAATTATAATTTCAGACTAAATGATACATAGAAGTTCAATAAGTATAATAAATTTATATAGCAATTTGTTTCTTAAATTACTTATTGTGCATCTATGCATTTTCTTAATAAGCTAATTGGCTTTAGTGGTATAATTATTTTTTTCCTTTCAATTATATATATATATATATATATATATATAGATTGGTAATAATATTTCTTTTAACAAAATTACATTATTGCAATCGATATAAAGATTAATATTATTTTATATCGTTCTTTTATACTAATGATAACATTTATAAAATGTAATATACTTATAATCTAAATTATAATTTTTAATATTACATATATACATATATAATATTTATTTATATTTTTTCATGTGCATATGATAGAATAATTTATAGCTAATACACGACCAACCACCGAAAATGATATATTACTTTTTTCCCCTTATGGCTCATAATTACAATATATGAATCTTCGTTAATTTCAATGTTTGGGTATTTAATAATAAAAATCAATTATAACGAATCCAAATTATTCAAACCTATCTATCTTATTTCAATGCTAGGTTATTTAACAATACATGCTATATACTAAACTTAATTGAATACATTCCCTTAGAAAATATCAATGACTTTTGGGTGCGAATCTAGTCATATCTATTGAATAATAAATCCCAACGCAGCGGAATCTATAATTAGGATTAAGACTTACAGTTTAAAATTTTTTGTTGACTCTGAGACGCTTCTGATTTCCGTTGATGGAGATCGTCTGAACACCACAGTCCGACAGGCAGCCAGACTTAGCCTTTTTCGATCGTAATCGAGTCATCGGGGTGCTCCGGTTACTCGTCGGGCTCGTTGGATCGTCTCGAACCTTTGATAAATTAGTTGGACTGCTCGGACCGCTCAAAAACCATTACGAACTCGAACTGGGGCTTCTGAATCCACCTTAACCGGGTTGAACCATGCTGCCACGCTGCTGGGCCGACCTGGAGCTGTCTTGACTGGTTTGGGCCTGTTTAGAGCATGCTGGGACGCTGTCTGGGCCGTTGGGGCTTGCTGGGCCGCGCTGGAGCGAATTGGGCCGCGCGCAAGGCTGCAGTTAGGCTGTGGGACTGCACTGGGAAGTGGGCTTACACGTGGCTGGAACAGGCTCTGCGCGGGCCGCTCGCGGGTCGAGCGGGCTGAGATCTATGAGGATTGCAGGCTGAACGCAGGCCGCGCGGGATGCTACGGCCCGCGCGCTTTGTCTTCTCTCACGCTGTGGGCCTCGCGCGGGATTGGGCCGCTTCTATCCTGGGCTTCACGCTAGCAACTGGGCTTCATACTGCTTCTCTCTACTGGGCCGCATGAGGAATGTCTGAGATGCGACGCGCGAGACGACTGGGCCAAGCGATGATGGGATGTGTGCGCCTGGTTATGCTTGGCCGTGACCTGGTGGTTTCCGGTGGCTCGACGGACGTTACCGGAGCTCCAGCCAGTGAGCCGGTGACACCATTACGTGCCGTTTTCACCTAAAAAAGCCTTCTGATGTATTACTTTTACACCTACTCGATTAATCGAAACTTCCGAACTCTCAATATTTATGTTTTCTTCGATTTTCCTCTATTTGGGAAGACCTTAAAATCAAGTCACACGCGTAAGGGGAGAGGTTGGGACATGGTGTATTTATATGCTACATTAGTGACCTTAAAGAGGTATTAAATATGGGTTTATCCCATCAAGCTTAGGAATCCTAATCATGTTCCATATCATTTTCCATCTAGGATAATATTCCTATTAAACCCTAATTACCTTCTAGAAGACTCCATAGTCTCCTAACCCTAGGTAATATTCTAGAAGAAATATTCCTATCCTTAGGAAATCTAAATTATAGAATATAATTAATTCCTAATTCCTAAATAAAATTAAATAATAAAATATTCCACTTAAGTAATATTATTGCTCCCCCATTTAGCTTCAATTTATTCAATTAATTTGAACCTCCACTTGATTAATAAATATTAATCTAATTGATCGATTTAACTCCCTATATTTAAGATATAACGTCCATCGATTAATTAAATTACTGACAAAATAATTAATCAACTTCTTATCCATTTCCGACACTAGTACCACTCAGATCATTAATCATTATGTTGGATACACATCCGCCTGCAAGCGCCTCGGTCACGACGATGGTTCAGAGACTGCTTTGACATACGATGAGAGATCGTGCGTCCGATTGCCGGTAGAGCCACGCAAGTTCCTCGGTCACGACGATAGATTCGGAGGTTCACTCGCGCGCCCCTTCGGATATGATTTTGCAAAAGATAATTAATTAATCTAGAACAAAGAGATGAACAAAAGTTCGATTTTTGTATTATGAAATTCAATGATGAAAAATAACAAAGTAATGCGCCTATTTATAAGCTTCAAATAAATCTACTCCTAATCAACCTAGATCTTTTAATAAAGCAATAAAATATTTAAAGTCCTAAACAATCTAAAAATTATGAAATAATTAGGAAACTATCTAAAGAAGATGCTTGTCTTGCGCACCAAGCCATCCAAACCCTAGCCGTCGTGTCGAGCGTCTCCTTTTGCCTCGAGGACTAAGTCTTCGCCGGCCCGCGGCGCGCGCGTCTCGTCGTCACGCGTATTCCCCGTGTTTTTGCCCCTCGTGACCATTTCTCGCGCGTCAGCCCCCATCATTCGTGCGTCCGGCCCTTGTGCATCGTTCCAGGCCATTGGCGCAGCCCGCTCAAGTGTATGTGCCTCCGCCGCGCGACGGGCTAGCCTCTTTCGTGCATGGTATGTGCGGCTCGATGCGTTCTTGAGCCGTCGCGCCACATCCTCATCAGCAGGGTCTCGCGAAGGAGGGCACGCGCGAGACGAACTGGCGAGACAATGACATGGCGATGGGTTCGGGTGGCTCGCGAAGGACAGCTAACGATTGGGACAAGGGACGCAATCGGCGAACCAGCGGTCGGGGTAAGATTCACGTGCCGACCACTCGCGAACGGGTAGACGCGCGAAAGGGGGAGCGCGCGCGTGGCGCGACGAAGCAAACACGGGGCGCGGGCGCTGACGCGCGAGACGCGGTTGAACCCGAAGCCTCAGAGGACAAGGACTAGCGCGACGCGGCTAGGGTTTGTGAATGGTGTGTGGCGCGAGAAGACCGCGAGCATTCTAGAAGGCCAAAGGCCAATTTCCCAAGCATCTTATGAGTCTTAGTTAGGTTAGGAATTGGAATAAAGGCATGTGCCTACTAGTTATTTGGAAAGTCTTTTATTTTAGATATCTAGTTACCTTAGGAGTTTATTTTATTTTTAAGAGTATGAGTCATAGTTAGTATAGGATTAGATTTATTTATCCTCTATAAATACTTGTCTTTACCATTCGAAATGCATGTTAAGAAGTTAATGAAAAATCGAACGTTTGTTCACTCTTGTGTTTAGACAAGGCCGATAGTGCGTGTTTATCATACAACTGTGTCGAAAGAAGGCCTTAGAGCGCCTTTCGTCATAATTTATCGTGTTTAAGCGAAGGCCGTTAGCGCGCGTTTATTCACAAACCGGGACAAGATACACGATTATTCATCACACACGTTGCACACCTGCGCGCGAGGCGCCTGCGAGCGCACGCGGCCAGCTCCCGACAGCGACCGTGGGCTGCTGTGACCGGCACAATCGACATCCAATTTCCGATTTTTCCCGACTTAACCACAACAACTTACCGACAAGATTAAAACCAGATTAAAGCAAAAGTTTGTGATTTTTAGAATAAGGATTTTGGCTAAATTTTCATGGCTCTACAACTCCAATTTAAAATCCAATTTTTGCAAAATAAACTCGAGGCTTTTGAAATCGATTTATCTCAAATTTTTCCAACAAAACTTAACCCTTTCAAAACTAGAAGGGCATCAATTCAGAGGCTAGAATAGCATGCGAAAAATTTTGAACAAAGGCATCCCAAAATTCGAATTTTTTGAGGGATTATAACATCACAAGGCGACGGACGAATTTTCAAGACTACTTTAAGGCATAAATTCTGGAATATTTTGAAGGCATGAAAACACAAATTTCGAAGGCAAAAACGAGGCTTCTCAAACATACATTTTCCAACAAAAATCAGAGGCTACGGCTTAAAGGAAATCGAGAGTCCAATATCAACTTAACATTACCAACTCATGAATTCTTCTCAATAATTCATGAAATCCAACAAAAATGTTTTTGGTGGAGCAAAGGTAAAGATCACACAGATGGAATGCACTGGAAAGCTTGGAAGTTCCTCACTGTACCTAAAGAAAATGGAGGATTGGGATTCAAAGACCTCATGTTATTCAATGACTCACTCATTTTGAAGCAGATATGGAGGATTCTAACCAAACCAAACTTGTTGGTCAGCAAAGTGCTCAAGGCCAGGTATTTTCCAAATTCAACAATTATTCTAGCACAGACACCATCTACTTCTTCATGGTTATGGACTAATTGGATGGCAGTTAGAGATAAATATAAGCATTGTTTCAGAATAGAACTGAAAGATGGCATCACTACAAAAATATGGGAAGATCCTTGGGTTCCCTCCATCTCAAATGGGATCCCAAAACTGAAACAAGGAGTCCAATGTGATCTGATCTGGGTTCATCAACTACTGGAGTCTGATGGTAGAAGATGGAAACATGACTTGCTGACAGAGTTGTTTGATGATCATGAAATAAGAGTCATAAAAGACATAAAAACCCTGATCCAATGCAGAAAGATAGATGGAGATGGGCCATGGACTCAAAGGGAAAGTTTTCAGTGGCAGGTACATACTCTTTTCTCATAAAGCAAAAACTTATGACTCTGGATATACCTGAAAGTAGCATATCAACTGAGAAAGATAAAAAGATCAGAAGAAGGAGCTGGACTTTAAAGATTAAAAATAAGTTGAAACATTTCTTGTGGAAATGCTACACAAATACCTTACCTACTAGCAATAATTTAAAAATCAGAGGCATGAATATTGATCCAATATGTCAATGTTGTGGTGAAGGTGTGGAAACAGTTGAACATATTTTTTTGCTTTGTCCTAGAGCCAAAAGAGTGTGGCAGATCGCTCCTATTCAATGGGATAGCTTGGATAATGAATCACAAAGTTTGAAAAAACTGGTGGTGGGAAGTTTGCTCTATTGACAAGTCAACAACCTCCCAAGATAGAATCCAACTCACAACATATATTCTTTGGTGGTTGTGGAAGTCGCGGAACCTATGGAAATACAAAAACTCTCTTATGCCCGAATCTGAAGTGATAAAGGCTGCACTTAGGGACTGGAATGAATTCAAAAGCTGTTAATCTTGCTAATGGATTGCTAGGTCCTTCAAAGGTTCAGTGGTAATCTATTGGCTAAATCTGGAATTAAGGAGGTCTATTGAAGAAAGCTGCTTGCTAAAGTGCCCAGCCATCAGTTGCTGCTTTAGCTGGCATATGGATAGAACATGCAGATTTCATTGATGTTGATGAAAAATTGATATAAGTAATTTGTTTCCAGTGTGGTATAAGTTAGTACATGTTTAAGATAGTGTTTTTATTTGCTCTGCTTGTATTTTAGCCTAAGCGTGTTAAGGCATTGA
This sequence comes from Striga asiatica, assembly GCA_008636005.1. Lineage (NCBI taxonomy): Eukaryota > Viridiplantae > Streptophyta > Magnoliopsida > Lamiales > Orobanchaceae > Striga > Striga asiatica. Next base: position 320,453 of record BKCP01009403.1, on the reverse strand, counting down.
CCCACCATTTCCATTTTGTATCTTATATATTGAGATCAGTAGATCTCCGGGTTGTAAAGCTATTCTTAGATTGAGCAATAAAATCTACCGTTTAAAAAAAAAAAAAAAAAAAATANAAAAAAAAAAAAAAAAATTCTAAACGACTAAAAAGGGGGTTTTCGGCTCGCTTACCTTCTTCGGGAATCTACGAACTTAACGGAGAAAGGAGGTCGGAAAAATGCTCGACAAAAACATGACTTGGCTACTCGCGAATACAGCTCTCGGGCAAACTCGGACGCACGAATGGCTGCTCGGGGAAATAAATCGTGAAATATGGCAATGGAAGAAGAGTTTGCTTACTCTTAGTTTCTTGAGGGAGGGGTCTTTAGGGCCTAATAATCGGCTGAAAAAATACCAACTCACCGAAATAATATTTAAGGAAAAGGAAAAAATAATGAATTCCTAAATTTAATCTTGGAGCTACAATAATGAGTTCAGGGCCGGATTTTTACTTGGCTTTGGGCGGAGAAAAGTAGCTAAAAGGGCCAACAAAATTTTGACACGAAAAACAGCTAGCGACGGTTCGAAAATAAAATAAATTAAACCGGCGAATTTCAAATATCGAATATTCGAAAATTCAAATAAGTCAAATAGACGACAATGTCTTGAATAAATTATTTATTTAACGGATTACATAGACAATAATGTCTAAATAATCTTGAAGGACTTAGTCGAGCTCAAAAATTTAATATGCTATAAATTGCACAAATTAAATAAAATGAGATGTCATTCTTAATAACGAATGGGACTACAGTTTGATCTGAAATTGGGTAGAGTATGATTTGTGTATCCTGAGTTGGCTTTTGCCAGGAGAATAAATAAATGAATTTGGTGTTTGTGTATGATTTATCTATTGTATCTTGGACTAGATGGTTTGAAATAAGAAACTTGTGTTCATGGTATTTAGATGTAATTCGAGACTGTGATGATGAAATGAAAATGGCATAAGGAAAATGAGAGGGATTTTTTCTGGTGCGATTCTGTATGTAGTCATAAGTTTGAATTTGTAAGTATGAAATTAGGTTCCACAAGATATGTGAAGAGTGGAGAAACGGGTCTTATGGAAAAGTTAGGAATTTGTTTTGAACAAATAATGTTGACATAGTCTAATACATAAAATTGTAATTTTTACTTAAATATAACAATGTGATACTTGGGCATTGCAGGTACCCTTGGAACGAAATAGTGGCCCCCATATATATTGTTGAGATTTATAAATACTAGTTTTGGATTTCATTTATTTATGTATATATATTGAAAAAGAGAGGTAGATAAAATCAAATGAGGAAAGTTTTAAAAAATTCGCAGTCAACTCTTTTGACTTACTAAATATGGCAACCATTTTATAAGGACTAAACAATTTGCCCTTCAACCCTTTTCACGCGCTCATTTGGTAAAATTTAGTCAGGTTCAGAATTCACACGTTATTGTAATTAATAGCAAAAATCATTCCATATTTATCGGATAAAATAGTTCACGCGCTCATGTGGACTGATTTTAATGAAATCTGTTGTGATGCATTCCTTTTTTTACCCGTGATGCATTCCTTGATAAGGGGGGTGTTACAACCTTATCAAAATCAAATTACTATCTTATCAAAATTATTTCAATATTTTACGTGATAAGGTTGTTATGCAGATGTATCGCGTGTATAAAAGGGTGTTCATATGCCACGGTTCTTCATCACTTCCTTCACAACATTGTAGAGAAAATAATACAAACAAATTTCAATATACACATAGAAAAAGTTCCGCCATTCTTTGATACAATCAAAGTCGTGACCAGGTCCAACAAACCAATTTTACGTCTGAGAGTAGTCCGACTTATTGAAACGCATCATGATCAGGACTGCTTGAACTGTTTCCATATCCTGTTCCATGATGAAGAGGTAATATTTTTTGATGTTATATAAAAAATACATAACTACGAAAATTAATTTACTTAATTTGTATCAATTTCTATTGTAGGGTTCACACATTAAAGGCATAATACGTTCTCCGAATATGGGATTGATGCGAGATGTACTGAAAGAAGGCAATGTTTATGTGATACGCCGCTATAACGTTGAATTTAATAATGGGATGAAATTTTCTACAATGCACAGATGGAAGCTTGTGCTACATGTTAGAACTGATGTAATCAAGTATAATGGAGTTTTTCCTCATCACTAGCAAGGAGCAAGAGGTTTTGATATTTAGGGTTTGCTGATATTTGGGATTCTTAGTTAATTATTTGTTTTGGATTTGAAGATATTTATTGTCATTTTGTTATGAATAAATTTATTATTTTTAATTATTCTTCGATTCCAAATTGTCCACTACAATACACGAATGTATCTCTACACATTTCGTGGAAAATTATTTGATACACGAATTATCACTAATTTAGTTCATTATTAAAAAGAATGTTGATAATTTCCCATTTATTCTTTATTTTACTGTCCAAAAATTAATAACACATCGAGTATGGTAATATATTGTTTATTATAATATACATTTTACTACATATTATTTTCTATATTTTTATATTTATATATAAAAATAAAATTCTAAATAATGAAATAAAATGAATACAATCAATTAACATCACGGATTTCAAAATAATTGTACGCCCATTTTAAATCAAACACAACAAAACGTAGTTTTGTGTTTATCTGTTCATTTTAAATAAAAAGGATACATATTGAGATATATATATATTGTAACAACTTACCATAACAAATTCCTAATAAAACTACGTCCATAATATGTAAAATACAAAAAATGTACTTTAATTTTTTGTAATGCACGAACTTATTTGGAATTTTTAATAATTAATATAAATTCGTAAAATATATCAAAGATCGTGCTAACATAATTGAACGGATTTTATTGATATTACACTATATTACTGTTACACTTAGAACCAATTTAATTGATTACCCAAATCTTCAATATCTTAATTGAACGGATATATGCGAAAGGAGATCGCTAAAATATCTCTTTCCTTTTTAATTAAATATTAAAATCAAATCTTTATTTTTGTAAAACGGATATATGTGAAAGGTGTCCATAAAACGTGGCATACAAAATAGAATTGTGAATCTACACGAATTTGGGAGACCTAATTAGTTTCGATTCGAAAAAAAAAATCTGATTTACAAATAATTTATATCATATTATATTAGTAGTTTCGATTTTTACAAATACTATTACCATTATAAATAAATAACCAAAAAAACAAAGTCGCATTCATTCAACTGCATCAAGTTCGTGAAAAAATTCATCTCGCCTTTTAGCGATAAAAGAAAAAAAAAAAATCAAAGGCATGGAACAATATGGCTTGATCAGACAGTTCAAATTGAATATGATGAATATGAACTTTGTTCTTAAGCTTAGGGCCATTCGTGTATTCAACAGAGCCTACCCAAAAAATTTAGAAATAGTTTTCCACGATATGGAGGTTATTGTAGTGCATGTTAACTTTTGTTTTTCGATTATTGATTAATTTTTAATCTCAATAACAATTTTTCTTTGTTTGTTAGGGGAGCCGCATAACTGGCATTGTTCGTGGTATGCCTTTATTCGCTGGAGCTTTTGCGGAGGGTGGAGTGTATTTAATAAGCAACTACGTACTAGACATCAACGTTGATAAATTTCGATCTACTAATGGAGACTACAAAGTCGTAATCCATGGCGATACGGAGGTTCTTCAGATGCTCTCTGATTTCCCTACATGGCCATTTGACTTCTATAGTTTTGCGATTTTCAAAACATTGACATCGTTGATGACTCGATTCTTTATGGTAAAAATTTTAATTTGTGTATATTTCGAAATTTGTTAAAATTTCATTTTTAATTATTCATATGTTAATTAATAAAAATGATATTTATTCTTTTAAAATATATTGTAGATGCTATATATTGGCATGGTTGTGGAGGTTCATCCCGTGCATTCAGAATGGATTCATGAAGAACAAAAGAAAAAGATCGTTTTTTCAATGATGGATTTGGAGTAAGTAATGTTTATTACGTTAATTATTAATCTATAATAGGCTCGATTAAAATCTCATATTAAATTCTTTTTTCAATAAATAGTGGATTACTGCTGCGTTGCACACTTTGGGGTCATTATGTTGATGAGTTTATTGCTTATGAAAATCATTTTGAATCTGAGGCAAATGGAGAACCATGGGTTCTCATTATGCAATTGTGTAGGACAATACATGTGCCAGGTATTTTAAATTTGCGATTTATTTATTTAATAATACAATATAAATTATGTTATTAAATATGGTTTAAATTACAATTTAATAAATATGGTTATTCGACAGGTGAGTATCAATTGAAAACATTCCAGGATGTCACACGTCTTATTGCTGATAATATCCCGAAAATTATAGATTTTCGGGAGAAGTAAGTATTCTCGAACAATTGCCAATTTGTGTAATTTTTGTGATGTATACATATCGTATAATTTGAAGTATACTATTTTCTATTCTCAAACTAATAATTATGTAACTTTTGCAATTTTGTATATATTTTATAATTTCATTTGCAGATTTTTAAGTAGCAAATGGTACAAGACGTCGATGTATTGTTCCAACAGTAATATTTCATTGGAGCGCAAGATTGAAGAGCTTGATATCACAGATATCGAGTGAGAAAAGAGGATGTTGGGAATGAATAAATAAATAATTCAATATTTTGAGAACGAAATTGTTGCTCTTTCAGTTTTTTTAGTTAAATAGTTAGTTTTGTTATTTTTCGCAACATTATGTTTTATCTCATGTCGTTTTCCCAATCTGCGGATGTTTTTTATTTTATATGGATAATAGAATTGTTACTTCATTTATTATTTCACTTTGTTCTTATATACGTTTTTATTTTGTGTTTTTTTTCATTGTGGTCATCTCTAAAAATCGTTCATATAATTATATTGTAATTATAAGAGACGAAAAATAGATTACATTGTTATGGGCGTGAGACTATTTAAAAAACAATTGAACACTATTATCCAATGTTATGTAATTTAGTAAAATTACTGATAACTATTTAAAATTGCTTAAAGATAACTATGCAGGGTATGGAAACAGATTGAGATAAATATTTGAAATAAAACTTCCTAATATATAGATTTTCGAATGTATATCAAAACAGATTTTTTAAAATTAAGTTTAACATATATTTAATACTTTGTAATTTCGTACTGACTAAATATAAAATAATAAAATAACTATTTAGTACTACGTAAAGATATGCATGGGATTTGTTTAAAGATAACGCTCTTGGGAATTTTTCTTCATAATCTACATTGAGATAACTATGTTGTGATTTGACACGTTTTTAAAGATAACATCACATTTATTTTAAAAAATATTTTATTCGAATTATTTAATAATTGAAGATCAATAAATTTATGCAATATCGGATTTTTTCCATAAACATCTCGATAAATCACACCTAACTCATGTGTAAATATTGTTATAAATAAACAAAAAGATATGTAATAAGAGTTCTAACATCATAAGACCTCTAACATCTATACTTATATAATAAGAATTAACATTTATCAGAAATAGTAGGTCAACTTATGGTCAATATCGGATTTGCATTAAATATTTTCCAAAACCGGTAAGTTTTTGTCCTTTTCACACTTCTCATTAATTATGTTATTTTCACACTTCTCATTAATTATGTCTTTTTCACACATCTAATTAAATCATTCCATATGAGCTTTTATCGTTAAAATGTATAGCGATTTGTTATGACCTTATCCTATTGATATTTCCATGAAGCGTCCTTATCGCGTTCTATTTTTTTGGTAACCACTCTATATCAATAACCGGATATTTGGTTAATGATAGCACACGTCTTTATTTCAAGGAGCGGATATTCTTTGACCTTTAATTAATCTGAACTGATTGACTTGACTTTTCAATTTTTAAAAACTCTTTTTTTAAAAACTCTTTTTTTATCGCACGTTGGTCTTTTCCTGAATAAACCCGTTTTTAGTCACGGCCAATTATATGTTGCTGCTTCGCGTATAAATAATAGAAGGGGGTTGAAAATATTAGTTTGTGATAATGAGGAGTTACCAAATAATCAAACTCATAATGTTGTGTACAAGGAGGTTTTTAATAATTTATGATTGTTACCGAACTTTTTATGATTCAACAATGTTCCTATGTATTTTAATGATTTCAATTTCGATCCTAATGCACGTGAGATTATATTATTTTTCCACATTTTACATCCTGTGCATCGCACGGGTTACGTACTAGTATTTCTTATTCCATTTCTTTAACTTTTTCCATAAACATCTCGATACATCAACTCTAATTTACATTTAAATATTGTTAGGAATAAACATTAAGATATGTACAAAGATATCTCATCTTACTTAAATAACTATATATATTTTAATTTAGGTTAAATATCTTAATCTTTAAATTCAATTTGCGTGTGTAAGAAGAATAAAGTCTATTTTCCATTATTAATAAAATCTATTTTCCATTTTTAACGTAAATTGAAAAACAATTTCGTTATATATTTAATTAAATATATTGGTAATAGTTATCACAATAACTATGCAACATTATTAACATTCTCTATATATAAGTTGGCATTTACACGAAGTAACACACGCAATTCAAAATTTTATAGAGTAATCTTATTTTTACCTCTTATTTTCAAATAGTTAACATGCCGGTCGTTTGGGGAGATCTCAAGTCGGTTTCTCGAACCAATAAGCCATATTTGAAGTTAAGGGTTGTGCGTGTTTTCGAGAAAAAAATTGATGCAAAGTACAAGAATTTGTTGGAAATCATCTTCCACGATGAAGAGGTAAACGATTTTGCATTGAATTTATTCATATTTATAATAACAAATATGATACACGATCCAATTAATATTTATATTAACGATATTTTGATATTTTGTAGGGTCTTCGCATATCTGCACTGATTCGGTCGGTGAATATTCCAAAGTTTAAAGATTTTATCCAAGAAGGCCAAGTCTATGCTATCCGAAACTATCAAGTCGATAGTAATATTGGATTATATAAATCTACGATTCACAAGTACAAGCTTGTGATCCATGGAATGACGGAGCTATTGAAGTTCAAAGGAGACTTTCTGAAATGGCGTTTCGATTTTAGGAATTTCATGACCCTCCAAGACCCTAATAACGTCGATGAGTCCACCCTCTTTGGTATGTTCGATACTATTTATTAAATTTATAAATTCCTTTTTTTTTGGTTATTTTTTATCATAATTTAGTTTCTTAATTATTTTGTTAGATGTGATTGGCTTTGTCGTTGAAATTGGATCCGTTTCAATTAAGATCATCAAAGGAGTGCCAACCCGGATGATTGTTTTCCATCTACAGGATGTGGAGTAAGTCGATCCATATATTATGATTAATATTTATGTTTTCTTTTTGTATCAATTGTTTTCCATAGATTTGTCTACTTATTTCAATATATTTAACCATTTAGGCTGAACAAAGTTAGTTGCACCTTATGGAGCGACTATGTTAACAAGTTTTTGGAATTGGAGTCCCAATATGCTGGTCGGGCTAATCCTTGGATATTGATTGTCAATCTTTGTCGTGCAAAGCCGTATGGAGGTAACTATTCTTGAAATTAAATTTTGTGCTCTACATTTTTTGTAAATCAGCATAAATTTTTTTATTGTACATTTATTGTATGTGGAAATCAAAAAGCTCGTGTGGGATTGACTACTTCTCACGATGTGACTCGACTTATTTCTTTGGAGACGGATCCCGAAATGGAAGACTTCCGTAGGAGGTAAATTTTTTTTTCTATTACTCTGTTCTTATTTAATATAAACGATTACTTTATTTTATTTAATTATTAATATAAACTTATTTGTTACAGGTATGGTAATGAACGTGTTCGCCCTCCGGTGGTTAATTCGAGGAGTTCAATTGTGGCTCGCGATGAAATTGAAGAACTTGCAATGGGAAATGTTGTGGTGGCTTCCGTTGATAGTCTTTATGAAACTGATCGGGTAATTATTTTCGTTATACTATATAATATTGAATCGATTTTTAAATATTTAATTTTGATAATTTAATAAATTGAGCCTTATATTTTATTTTCTTATAAGGAAACAAATACATGGATTTGTGCTACTATTCAATCTGTGATTAATGATTGGTACTACCACGCATGCCGCAAGTGTAGTAGCAAGATGGAAGAGCATGTTGGCACCTATGAGTGCTCCAAGTGCAAAGGAAAGAGGGGTGTATTCCGGTAAAAATTGAAACACTTTATTTTTTATGTTTCATCATGAGAAAATCATTATAAAATTCGTTAAAATTTTCTAATAAACAACTTATTTTAATATATATTGTTCTCTATTTGTAGGTATAAGATTCGCTTTGTTGTTGCCGATGCAAGTGCAGATGCTACCTTAATGTGTTGGGATAGAGATTTTGAGACTCTTATTGGAAAGACTTGCGATGTGCTTAAGCGTGAGTTTGTTGAAAAGGTAGCAAAACGCAAATTATCTTTATATTATTCAAAATATTAATTATTATATGTACAAATTAAATTTACAAAAATATTTATAATTACTTAATTATTTAGTGAATTTTTTGTATTCTTAATAGAAAAGGAATGGCTATGAGCTTCCCGACGAAGTAGAGGAGTTGTGTGGCAAGACAATGCTTTTCAAAGTTCGTATCCAAAATAACAAGCGTTTTGGATACAGATCATCGTTTTCTATAGTTAGAGTCGTTAACGATGAGACTATAGTGTCAAAATGCAACCAATGGGTTGCTGAAACAAACGTAAGTTTTTATTATATAATTCAAATACTCTAATTTTATTTATATATCTATTTAAATATGTTCTTATATATAATCGTTCGCTAATTGTAATATTTTTTCCAATCGGTGTCTGATTTTATAACATGTCTTCTGAGGAAACAAGATGATAATGGAGAGGTAATCATTTGAATTAATATTATACACTTTAAGTTTTTTTTTTCCATAATATATATAAAATACACATAACACCTTTTTTGGATTTTAGGACGATGCGGATGAAGTGTCGACTCCTTTGAAGATCGCTGCACACAAAGAGTCTGTTTGTGACACTTCTGCCGCCAAAAGGAATCTTTGGGAGGAGCTGAGCAATTCGGAGGATATTGTTCTTGCACTTGAAGCCCAATCGGGTTCTAAGGATAAGGGAAAGTCGAAGATTGAAGGATAAAAAACTCAAGATTGTGGCATTGAGTTTTATTATAGTACTTAATTGTTTTTAAGTTTTTGAGATGGTTATTGCTATTTTGACACCATATTATTTCTATGTTTTCATGCAAGTTATTTCAATTTGGACACATTGTTGGTTTATTATTTATGATTTGGAATGATTGATAATTTTTAATAAACAAGTATTTGAAAGTTTTTCATATTTATTAATGTTGATTACATATTATTGTGGTATTTTTTGTTACATTTTATGTGTATGGTACACTTCAACCTTATATAGCTAAATCGGATGTTATCCTATGCAGGTGAAATATAAATATGCCGTGTTTAAATCATCATGATTTATGTATTTTAACTATTAAAAACGTGTTTTTAATATAGAGGTAATCATATTCTATTCTTCGTGTAAAGAACAACATTAGTTAAAATAGAGATAAATCATCCAATTCGAATCCAAACATGTCCGATTGTGGACATTTCATATTCAATTATTAATAAATATTCGATAACTTGCGATTGTGGACAATCGTTTCACTAGAAGAAAATGACGATTGTGGACAATTTAAACTGCAATTATATCCGATTGTGGACAATCGTTTAATATTAAGAAAACTCCGATTATGGACAATTCAATCATTAAATTCAAACATATTCGAAATTATCAAATCTAACTTAGATAACTATGGCAAGATTGAAATTTATCCATAATTTATATATTTTGTAAATATTTTGTAGATCCTGTGGATAACTATGTTGGATAAGTTTCGATTTATCCCCAACATACATAGCCGATTTATCCTAAATTTTCAAAGCTAATTAAAATAATTTGCATTTTGGAACAAATATTTTACTCTTTTTAATGTTACTTATTTCTGTACGTAACTAAATCAATTGATGATTTATTCCATTTGTTCTGTATTTTATCCACAGATAGAATTAAACTGTTATGAAAGTTTACCATATCTTAATAGTCTAAATTTATTTAAGATCTAGAGATATCATGTATATTGCTGACCGATATTTCCAATATTCTCTACTCTAAAAACAGATTTTGATCCCCATATACAGCGAAATCTCCTATCTTCTCTCTATTAAATAAGTGGACTCCCATTGATAAATTTAACATGTCTTTTTGTCAATCGTAGTATAAAATAAAAATGTCAATCCCAATTAGTTCTGATACTCTCCGCGTATAAAGAAGCACACTCTCATTGGACTACTCTCAGACGTCATTCACTTTGCATAAACTATTCAAAGGCTTTAAAAGGATTGGAACTACAAGTATATACAAGTTGCAATGGAATCGGAAACATCAATGCCAGACAGTTCAACCAACAATCAATCCAAAAAGCGCAGTAACAAGTTTAAAGACATAGGCAGAAACCAAGGTAATTTCTTTATCATTTTTGTAATTTACTTTCGTTATTTTATTTCTCCAATCATAAAGCCATATTGCTTACTTTTGCAATATTAATCCATTTATTTATTGTATCTTCTCTCCAGGTTCAGCGGCGGCTTCTCTGAAATTCTTTGGTTTATGCCGGAGTTGACTCGCGACTTCCGGTCGCAGGTATTTTGGTGAAGCTGAGGAGATGGGAAGTGGTTCGTCTTTGGGGCTAAGAGGTGAGCCTGTCGTCCGTTCGGGCTGTGTCGGAGTGGCCACGCTGGGTTGCTTCGTACCCCTTACCCCCCTTGTGTCGCTGACTTTGTGGCCGAGGGAGGCTGGCAGTCTCCGGAATCGGCTAGTGGTGTTAGACGATTTCGGGGAGGTGTCGGACTAGGCTAGTGGTGTTAGCCGGTTGAGGGGCGGTTGTGACTTCCTACGGCTGGAGTGCGGGTCAGTTTTTTGGATTGTTTTTGGGGCTTGGGTCTTCGTCTTGCTAGGCTTTAGGCAGTGGGGGGCGAGGTTCCTGCGCTTTGGATCTCTCCTCGAAGTCGGCTTTGTCTGCTGTCAATCTCGGATGTCTCTGCTGAGGGAGGGTTGTTTCTGTTTTGTGTTTTTTGTAGTGTTTTGCTTTTGATTTGTTTGGTTTGTTTGTTCCGTCTTGTGTTTTTAGTTTGGGCCGTTGGCCTCTGTGAGCTCGAGTGTGACCTTATTATCCTGTTGGGATCCCACACTCGGGCATTACCCCGTTGGGGCCGTTTCTTTTTCTTTTTGTTTTGTTCTTTTCATTCTCCCTTTGGGAGCGTTTAGGGTCGGTTGTGTTTTGTGTTTCTAGAGTATTAGTATTACCCCGTTGGGGTCGGTTCTAGGCGGTCTTTTGACCTGTCCTCCCATTTTATTCGGCTTTTGGCTGTCTGTATTCAGTTGGTGGCTGTACTTTTGCACCGAAAAAAAAAAAAAAAAAGAAGCAGATAAAGAATTCAACAAACGGATTAGAAGAAACAATGCAATCATTCATGCTTCAGTTGGTAATTTCATTTTAATAACACCTACACTTGCTATTTTTTTATCTATATATTGCAATTTCTTATATATGCATGTCAAACTGTAGAATCTTTGATAAAATCGGATACGATCACTTCAACACATAAGGGATTTAACAAGAGGAACAAAAAATCCACTGAAGGTACTATATTGCAAGGTAAATATATAAAGATTTAGGTTGGTTTCATTGTTGTACTGCAATTTTTTATTTCTTAAGATCATACTCTACTGCTATGTTTTACCGTATCTTACTGCAACTATATTTATTCATAGCAGTTTGGATAACTTACCTGATTGCACTTCATATTGCCCGAACACAGTTTGTACATATCTTGTGTTCGTTGTTTTCTGTGGCCATGCTTTTATTTGATTGTTCTCCGTATTTTGTGCATGCATTTTGGCAGAAACATAAATATAAATAGATATACAAAAAGAAAAAAACTAATAGCTTTATGTATGTTTTATATTTATTTTATCAATTTTGACCAAAATGTATTGAAAATGTACTGAAAATTTACCCTTTGGTTGTATATATAGCTTCTGTTATCAGCCGATACCAAGTTTCGGCAGATATATCTCCAGATTTTTATTTATCCCTTGCGATTAAACATCAAATTGTTAGATTACATTTGGGATCGAAATAATAAATAGGACATGATATTATGGAATAGATATGTTAGATTTATTGTGGATTAAAAAATCTAAAATCGAAAATTACGAACCTTTGTGTAATCGTCTATTTTCTTTGTCATCAGTTTGGAGTTTTTCTTGCTCAGCTTCTCTTTCGATATCGCCGTCCAATATATCGCCGTAAACTTCACCGACACATGTAAAAAAACAACGTCTCTGTTCGAATAAACTCAAGATTTACAAGCTTTCACAGATTACAAAATGAGAGGTAGGATTATTCTAAAACGATATTCGTAAATTCTAACCTTCGTGCAAATCTCGATTGTTGTTATTGCTCAAAGTAATTTTATGTCAAATTCATGAATGGTCTTCGTCGAATTTACACTTCTGCTTCGGTTTCGTCGTGAAGGTTAGCTTCTAATCCGTTTCTTGTGCTCAAACGAATATACAAAAGCAAAATAAAATGATTAGAACATGTAAAAAACGAATAAAACAGATATCACAACAGATCTATAATGTATAGGTCAAATTTATGTTCAATTTTTTTTAAAAAATAAATAAATAAATAAAAATGACCTTCCAATAGTTAGCGATCTATGCCGATCTATGCCGATAAACTGTGAAGCTCCATAGAAACCGACGGCCAACAGATATACAAAATCCTTACTTCTTGATAGGAGGAACATTGAATCTCGATCTATGCCGATAAGCTGTGAAGCTCGATAGAGACCGACGGCCAACAGACATACAAAACCCGGAATTCTTGATAGGAGGAACATTGAATCTCGATCTATGACGATAAACTCTGAAGCTCGAAAGTATACTCCGAAATAGCATATGCATGGCCCTAAAAATTCAATTTTTTTGGGCATATCTCTGTATATCAAACAGATCTTACTATAATTTCGGTATTTGAATGGAAATCGTTATATTCGCTATTGAAATTTCTTTTTTATGGAATTCAGATTTTTTTTTTCGGAAATGTCGAGAGAAATGAGATAATGTCTGCGATCGGTGCGGTGAAAAATGAAACCCTACTGACCAACTTTTTCCTTTTATAGTATTTCTAAATCAATTGTGGTCGTTCGATCTTAGAAACTGTAACAATTCTAACCGTTGGATCATAAACTGTAACAATGTTGGGCCTAATTCACCTTATCCGACTGGGCCAAAACAAAAGAACAAAATGGGCCTTTCTTTTACAAAACTTATCTGATTATATTTGCTTTTTAACCCAAATTGATGTGCAGCCCAAACAATTTTTCAATATGTCTATTATTGGGCTGATTTTGTAGTCCAATTTGGTTTTTTAATTAACTAATTATCCCAATATTTCAAAATCTTTGCATACTTTATACTTTATACAATTTATATATGTTGAATATTGTAGTGATCCATTGTATAATTTTTTTTACAATTTAGTACACATATTTTATTAATTTGAAAATAACATTGCAATCATATTATTTTGACTAGGTACTATGGATTTTGATATTCGCACTGGAAGTTCATCCAATACTAAACGTCAAATGATTATAGGATCCGGAAGTTCATCCAATGCTTCAAATCCTATGCCGCTCTCTGATATTACAAATGGTATTACATTTATAATTCGATTTATATATATTAATCAATATTGTCGGACATTATATTTTATTATATTTTAATGTGCAATTTTATATTATTATTTGAATATACAGGTCAGCCTACCTTTCGTGAAAAAATGTCGAAGAATTCCAATATTCTTGGATTGGAAAGTATTGTCATAGATATTTTGAGTGACGATGAAAAGCAAAAATACAATTATTACTCCACCAATCACAATTTCGTCGTCTAAGCGGTACAAAGCATGTTCTGTACCAAGTGCGAGTGTTGTAATCGATTTAACTCAAGATAATCCCATTCAACCCACTGTTGAAAAGAAAAAATGTGGTCGTCGTAGAAAGATTATTGGCTCAACATCAAGAAACTCTGGTTATTTTATTCTTTAAATAGAAATTTTATTCAAATATTATAGTGTTATTATAATAACATGTATAATAGATTTATCTTATTTTTTTAATTGCAGAATACTTGGACATGGGAGATGCAACCTACTGCTGTAAACATTCCGGAGCAAAGTTTTGGTACGATGAAAGAAAATCTTATCGTACAAAACCTCTTTGTCCGGATTACTCTGGTTGTTGTCTTAATGGATTAGTAGAGCTTTCTTCTGTACGAGATCCTCCTCAATTTTTGAAAGATTTGCTTTATGGAGATGGCCACATGAGCAAACATTTTCAAGAAAATATAAGATTTTACAATAGCATATTTGGTTTCACTTCAATGGGCGGTAAAATTGATTCGGATATCAATAAGGGGTCAGGACCACTTGTTTTTGCTTTGCACGGACAAAACTATCATTTGATTGGAAGTTTGCTTCCGACCGAAGGTTCTACTCCAAAGTTTGCGCAATTGTACATATACGATACTGAAAATGAAGTCTCCAACAAAATTAATGTTGTGAGGTATATTATTTTCTGAAATAATGATTAATTTCCTTTTATTAAGTCATTTAGTTATTTATTGTTCATATATATATTTTGGACTTTATAAATACATATTATATAAAATGTTAAAATGAATTAAATTTATTTGTGTTGAATTATGGTTGTATTTTAATTATGCGGCAGGAAAGGATCTGATGATACCAAATTGCACGAGGGTATTGTTGTTGGTTTGAAACAGATGCTAGACCAAAATAATGAATTGGTTAAATCATTTCGTATGGCGAGAGATAGAATGCAGGAGCTAGGAGAGGCTAATGTTAGAGTTCGTCTGATTGGACGGAGATATAACGATGCTAGACGATATAACCTGTCAACCAGTTCTGAACTCGTTGTGTTGGTTGTTGGTGATTTTGACCAAGCAATGGGTGAGAGAGACATTTTGGTTGAAACCAAAAGCAGTCTTCTAAAGCATATAAATGAGCTCAACGCTTCATATTTGGCATTACAATATCCTCTGTTGTTGCCTTTTGGTGAGGATGGTTACCGAGAAGACATACTCTTCGCTGAAGGAAAAAAAAAAACAAGTGAAGACGGACGAAAACATGTGAGTGTCCGGGAGTATTTTTCTTTCAGGATGCATGATAGGGACCATGAACCGGCTACTATTGTTTCAGCAAGAAGACTGTACCAACAGTTTATTGTTGATGCTTATACCAGATGAACTATCTGATCCTTTGTATTATGAAGCAGTAAAGGAGCACATGATTCACGGGCCATGTGGTTTGGTACGAAAAGGTTCTCCGTGTATGGTTGATGGTAAATGCAGCAAGCGTTTTCCGAAACAGTTTGTCGAATCAACCACTGTTGATGATGAAGGTTATCCTCGGTATAGACGTCGTGATGATGGGAGGTCTATTGACAAAAATGGTGTTGTTGTCCACAATGGATATGTCGTGCCTCATAACCGTGGTCTTTTGATGAAGTTCGGAGCTCACATCAACGTGGAGTGGTGCAATCAATCACGATCAATAAAGTACCTCTTCAAATATGTCAACAAAGGCCACGATCGTGTGACGACATCTTTCTATCAAACTTCAGCTGAGGGGAACCTGAAAAACCTTTGGATGAGATCAACATGTACTATGATTGCAGGTACATTTTTTCATGTGAGGCTGTCTGGCGTCTGTTAGGTTATGAGTTGCAATACAAAAAACCTCTTGTTCAGTGGTTGAGTTTCCATTTGAAAGGAAAGCATCAAGTTTATTTTGACGATGATGATAATCTTCAATATGTTCTCGATAAACCCTCTGTAGAGGATAGCCAGTTTCTTGCGTGGTTTGAGGCCAACAAAATATATCCGGCAGCAAGAGAACTAACTTATGCTGAGGCTCCGTCAAAATTAGTTTGGAATAAAACAACCCGCAAGTGGACTCCTAGGAAAAATGAAGACCAACCATCTGTAGGTCGTCTGCGGTATGTACCTCCTGGTTGTGGAGATGATTTCTATTTGAGGTGTTTGTTAAATGTTGTTCGCGGTGCAACGTGTCATGAGGACTACATGAAGGTTGGAGATACTCAGTATATTACATATCGAGATGCTTGCTATGAAAGGGGTTTGTTGGAGGATGATAGAGAGTACATAGACAGCATCGCTGAAGCAAGTCAGTGGGCATCTGCAGCCTCTCTAAGACGCATGTTTGCATCGTTGTTGGTTTCTGGTTTGTTTGATAGGCCTGAGGAGGTATGGACAAGATGTTGGCAATCTTTGTCGGATGACAATCTTTACAGACAGCGGCGACTCTTCAACAATGATGGTATTTTATTATATTAGTTATATTATATTCCAAATATGATGTGCCTTGGATTTTGATATACAAAATTATATTGTTTTCAATTGTTTGATGCTAAATTATCTTTTTTGAAAATTAGGTTTGTTGCTTACAGAAGAGCAAATCCAGAATCTAGCCCTTGTTGAGATTGAGTATTTATTGCGACGACGTGGAGCAAGTCTTAGTGATTATTCTACTATGCCCTTTCTTGATAGCGACAGTATGCAATCAAATTCAAATCGTCTGCTTTTGGATGAGTTGAACTACGATCGAAAGGCTCTTGCTGTTGAACATGCTGTGCTTCTTGAAAAAATGACTGACGAACAGAAAGGAGTCTACTCAACAATTATGTCATCCGTGGATTCTGGTCAAGGCAGAGTTTTTTTTGTATATGGCTATGGTGGAACGGGAAAAACATATTTGTGGAGAACGTCATCTGCTAGGCTGAGATCCAAAGGTGGTATAGTGTTGTGTGTCGCATCGAGCGGAATAGCATCACTTTTGTTGTCTGGTGGACGAACTGCTCATTCTCGATTTGGCATACCATTGAATCCTCACCAGGACTCTTCTTGCAATATCAATTACGGAAGCCCTCTCGCGGAATTGATAATACGTTCTTCTTTGATAATCTGGGATGAGGCTTCAATGATGCACAAGCATTGCTTCGAAGCTGTTCAGACGTCGTTGCAAGATATTATGGGGGCAATTGATCCTGCTAACAAGGAAAAACCATTTGGAGGCAAATCAGTTGTTTTTGGGGGAGATTTCCGGCAAATTCCTGTAATTCCCAAGGGTAGCCGTCAGGACATAGTGAATGTTGCGATTAATGCTTCTGACATCTGGAGGAGTTGTACTGTGCTCAGGCTTACAAAAAACATGCGTCTTTAGAGCCTTAAAGATTCTGAGGAACGCGAAGAGGTTGCTCGGTTTGTTGAATGGATTGCGAGCATTGGGGATGGAATTATAGGAGGGTCAAACGATGGTTGCACAATGATCGACGTACCTAAGGATATATTGCTTAAACCATCTGATGATCTGATTGCTCAAATTGTAGAGAGCACATATCCAATGTTTAAGCAGACGACCGATGATCCCAGTTATTTGAAGGACAGGGCAATATTAGCACCGACACTGGATGTTGTTGAGTCCGTCAATGAATACATGACGTCGTTGAATTTATCAGAAGGTAATACATACTTAAGTTCCGACAGTACTTACAAGTCGGATGATAATAATGATTTTCTTTCTGATATCCATACGCCTGAGTTCTTGAATAGTATCAAATGTTCTGGAATTCCAAATCATCAGTTGCATTTGAAGATTGGAACTCCCGTCATGTTGTTGCGAAATATGGATCATTCTATGGGTTTATGTAATGGGACACGGTTGGTTGTGACAAAACTATCCGCTCATGTTCTTGAGTGTAAGATACTCACTGGGGATCACGAAGGCGAGAAGGTGTTGATTCCTAGAATGGCTATTACTCCTTCCGATGTCAGAATTCCTTTCAAATTTCAGAGACGACAATTTTCTCTTATGGTTTCTTATGTCATGACTATCAACAAGAGCCAAGGACAGTCGTTATCGCATGTTGGTTTATTCCTTAAGAAGCTGGTGTTCAGTCATGGTCAATTATATGTTGCTGCCTCCCGCGTCACAAATCGAATTGGATTGAAAATATTAGTCTGTAATGACGATGGCGTGTCCCCAAATCAGACCCAAAACGTTGTATACAAAGAAGTGTTTACTAATTTATGAAGTTTTTAAATTTTTTTTCTCTATTTTACATTTGTTACATAACTACAAAGTGCATTAAATTTAATGTTAATATTTAAAAGTTTCAGGAAAATATACCAACCGTGCATCGCACGGGTCAGTACTAGCTTATTTTATATATAATATAAAATAATTTATATAAACATCTCCACGATCTTTTAAGAAAATTTATAAATACTTCACTTAGTCCACTAACTAGTTTGGTAAACATATGTAACAACGAAATAATAATAATAATAATAATAATAATAATAATAATGATATGTAATTTAAATATTTGAAGTGGTACAGCATGTGGTTTTGGAAAAGTTTAAATCCGCCACTCACAATATTTTTTACCATTATCAACAAAGCATGAAAGTTTTGTTTAACCCGATGTGACTTTATAAAGTTTAAATTTTTAAACCGGTGACAAAGAGTGTTGTAAAAACATATTTTTTAGGTTAAAGATATATATAGACCACTTTAAAATCCATATGACATTATGTGTTAAACTTTTCCAATTACTAACATTAAACTTTTATAATTAAACTTTTACATTATTAAATACCAAAATTACACTCCTAATCAGTTATGGAAGAGAATTAGCAAGATATTAACATCTAATCAACCATATCTTTATATTCATACGTTACCAAAAATATAAATATTATGACCAAAAAATAATGATAAATTTTTATATCTAGATGTAGTCTTTGGAAAGGTTCTGTATGAACACGAAAAAAAAAAAATCACGAAGGTCGATGGTGGCGGAAAACGAGGGGAGGAGCTGAAACGGGAACTTTTTCAGGGCATGCGGGTCGGGATCCGAGTTTCCAAAAGTTGGGGGTCGAGAACTCGTGGAAGTGCATTTTGGAGACGTCGGCATTTTGGAGAATTCAACCTCCGGGCATTTCGTCTATTCACTACCATTGTTGTCTACTAGCACGTCCTCAACGTCAGCTGGTCACCTAAGACCTCCCCAACATTCTCTTCCCCTGGATACTTAACGGTCATATGGTACGTCGACACTACTGCTTGGAAAGCATTCAGGCTCGTCCTCCTAGGAATAATATTGTACGACGACTCCGCTCCGACCACCACAAATATTGCCATCTTAACTTTTCGGGTTGAACTCGTCCCCAAAACTACTGGCAAGGTCACCTCATCCATAGGTACGACCTCGATTCCATTAAATCCGTACAAAGACGTGACCACTTCCTTCAGCTTGACATTCAGATTCAACTGCCTAAAGCAGTTGGGTCACGAGTGCTGGCCTGTGCCGCTGGGAAACTCGCGACGCTGCGGACGGGATTTCGCGTCACGAGTGTGGCTGGCGCTGGGGAACTCGCGACGCCGCAGAAGTGAACTCGAATTGAGAAATGGTTGGCGCGCGCTGGGGGAACTTGCGACCTCGCGAGACATAGCCCGGGTCGCGAGTATGGCAGGTGCGCTGGGAAAGGGCTCGCGACCTCGCGGGCGACTTGCTGGGCAAACGTGGGAGCGTGCAGGTCTCTCAGGCACGGGTGCGAGGATGTGCTAGGTCGCTTAGGGCCAAACGGGTCTCTTGGGCACGATATGGGTCCATCGGCACTAGCCGAGCCGACTGGTCGGGAACTCTCCGGCCACTTTTTCGGTGATTTTTCGGCAACTTTCTGGGTATTTTTTGGCGACTTTCGGAACGCAAATTTCCTACAAAATAAAAGATAAAAAGAGAAATAAAATGCACAAGACACCAAAACAACATGAAAGAACATAAACGAGCAAAAACAACTAAATGGACCGGGAATAAACTAAAATAAAATAAAACGAACACAAATAAAAAACTTAAAAACACATAAAATAACAACAAAAAACATACAAAAGAGGCGCCAAATGGTACGTCAAAGACCTCCGACCGGATGGAATCGACAGGATCTTGAGCACCCTCCACCGATTGAACGCCTTTAGACCTGCAAAATTCTCACACCAGAGGGATTTTCCGATGAAGAGCCTACGGATCTGTCATGGCGGCGATGGCCGGAGAAGAGGCCGTGGAAACGGAAAAAGCGCAGACCGTCGAGGGAGAAGAAAGGACGGGTTTTGAGAATGAAATTACAAAGGGAAATTAAATTAAGGATTGTTGATTTTCCTATTTTTAAGTAGCAGCATTTTATTATTAGTGGGCCAAGTGTTTTGGGTTTATTTTATTATTAGAGGATGAAATTAGCTGGAAGTTGGGTTTATGTTGTTAGCAATGCCCAAATGAATGATGTATTTAAGCAACACGTGATGAGGAAAATGGGTATCAATCAGTTATCAAAATATTCTTTATCTCTCCTCATGTCACTTTCTCTCTTTTTCTCTCTCTACCTGTCTCTTCTTCCCCAAGTTCCCTTTACAGTAAATCTCCATTAATTCCATACAATTACAGTAAGTTAAACATACACGAATTACAACAAATTACAACAATTGGTACCATCGGAGTCCAGCAATCCTCGCGATGGCCGAGAACACGCGCCTCAAAGACCTGCAGGAACAGCAAAAGAAATTGGATCAATTTGTCCATACAGAAGTTCTCAAGAGAGAATCCAGTGAGCTAAAATTACAGGAGCAAATGGCCGGGCTCAACTCGGATTTGCAGAATAAAATTACGGGTCTATCTTCTGAGCTGAAGGATAGGATGGGAAGCTTAGATGGTAAGTATGACAATATGGCAAATGTGCTAGCCTCTATTCAGCTGCAATTGATGAATCTGAACAAGGGAAAAACCACTGAAGAGGAGGAATCCATTTTGGGTCCCCATTTTCAGCACACACCTAGGCAAGGGCCATTCTCTAAAACTCAGCACCCCTTCAAACCACTGCAGTTGGAACACCAGACCCATTTCATTAATCCCATGCCTAAATTGGATTTTCCCAGATTTGATGGTACTAACCCAAGAAATTGGATACTCAAGTGCAATGGCTATTTTAAGATTATTCCAAATATCCCTGACTCCCAAAAAATCATCATGGCATCAATGCACTTTGATGGCAGAGCAGCTCATTGGTACCAGAATTTTTGTACCAAGTATGAGGGGTGCAATTGGTCACAGTTCCTAGAAATTGTGTCCTCCAGGTTTGAGGAGATCAAAGAGGCTAAAATTATTGGGGAATTTAACAAGCTGAAACATTCTGGTTCCTATGAGGATTATGTAGAAAAATTTGAAGAACTTAAATCCTGCATGTTGTTATTCAATACAGGTGAATTCACAGAGGACTACTTCATTGCTAGTTTTCTGAGTGGATTGAGTGAGGAATCCCAAGCTTTCATCAACATGTTTGAGCCAAAATCTCTGCAGCAAACTATTGATTTGGGAAGGAAACAGCTGTGTACTATGGAGGCCATCACTAACAGGGTGAAAAATCATTACAAACCTCAAAGCCCACACACCACTTACTACAGGAAACCTGATGGCAATACCAACTACAGAGGCCAGATTCCAAATACACAGTTTAAACCCCCCATTAAATTGCTTACAGCCCATGAAATGGCTGCCAGAAGAGAAAAAGGGTTGTGCTACAATTGTGATGAATCCTATGTCCCTGGTCACAGATGCAAAGCAAGAATCACATACATGATTATGTCAGAAGAAGAAGAATTATCCTACTTAGGTCATGAAGGGGAAGACACTGAACCAGAAATTCCCTCTGACATTGAAGAGATTCAAATGTCCTTAAATGCCTTGGCAGGAGAACAAGGGCTGACTACTATGAGACTTCTGGGAGAGTGTGATGGACAGAAGCTGCACATCCTAATTGATTCTGGTAGTACTCTTAGCTTCATTCAAGAAAGTACTGCCAAGAAATTAGGGTGCCCCTTACAAAAGGCCAAACCCATCATGGTCAGGGTGGCTAATGGGCACAAGATGGTGAGCACACAGAAGGCAGAAGGTTTCCAGTGGAAAATGCAGGGTCACAAATTTACCTACCCACTCAGACTACTACAAAATGAAGGTTGTGACCTCATACTTGGTGGTGATTGGTTGAAGTCCTGTACTCCAATAGAGCTTGACTATAACAAAATGACTTTTACTGTCACATTACAGGGCAAGAGGGTCAAACTACAAGCATTGACCACTGCTTCAGATTGCAAATTCATTTCTGGGGATGCCTTGTATAAGCTGGTTCATCAAGAAGGAAATCAAGTAGAAGAACTATACCTGCTAACTACTAAGGTGGATGATCCTAAGCTGCACCCTCTCCTTGAGGGCTTACTAAAAAGGTACAATGTGGTTTTTCAAGAACCCATAGGGTTGCCACCTGCGAGGACTGTTGAGCACCAAATAATCCTGAAAGAAGGAAGTGTGCCTAAACACCAATATCCCTACAGGGCATCACATGCCCAGAAAGATGAGATTGAAAAGATAGTACAGGAGATGCTGGAAATGGGCATTATTCAGAACAGCCACAGCCCCTTTGCATCCCCTGTTATATTGGTCAAAAAGAAAGATAACACATGGAGAATGTGTGTTGACTATAGGTATCTCAATGACCTTACCATAAAACATGACTACCCTATCCCAGTGATAGATGAGCTGCTAGATGAACTTCATGGGGCAAGCTACTTTTCCAAAATAGACCTACGGTCAGGGTATTTCCAGATCCTAATGAAACCCTCCCACAGACAATACACAGCTTTTTCTACCCATAATGGCCACTATGAATACCTGGTTATGCCTTTTGGTCTGTGCAATGCCCCAGCTACCTTTCAGTCATTGATGAACCAAGTATTCAGACCTTACCTGAGGAAGTTTGTTCTGGTTTTCTTTGATGATATTTTGGTCTACAGTACTGGTTGGGAAGAGCACCTTAGCCACCTAGAGACTGTTTTGATGACATTAAGGGACAATCAATTGTATGCTAAGATGTCTAAGTGTCAGTTTGGGCAGACTGAAGTAGAGTACCTTGGCCACATCATATCACACCAAGGTGTGGCTACTGATCCAGCTAAAGTGGCTAGCATGTTAAGCTGGCCTACTCCCTGCAGCTTCAAGCAATTAAGGGGTTTCCTAGGCCTCACTGGGTACTATAGAAGGTTTATTAAAGGCTATGGGGTTATTAGTAAACCAATGACTAATTTACTAAGAGCTGACAAGTTCAGTTGGACTGAGGAAGTTGAAGAAGCCTTCCAAGCTCTAAAAAAGGCTATGGTCACAGCCCCTGTACTAGCCATGCCAGACTTCTCCCAGCCACTAATTTTGGAGACAGATGCTAGTGGCAAGGGAATTGGGGCAGTGCTTATGCAAGAAGGAAAGCCAATTGCTTTTATGAGCAAAGGATTGTGTCCTAAAAATCAAGCACTCTCAATTTATGAAAGGGAGTTCCTAGCTGTTCTAATGACAGTGCAAAAATGGAGAGGTTACTTGTTAGGTCATAAATTCATCATCAAAACTGACCAACAAGCATTGAGATATTTACTAGACCAGAAGGCAATGAACCCTATGCAGCAAAAGTGGCTTACCAAATTGTTGGGGTTGGACTATGAAATTCATTATAAAAAGGGGGTAGATAATAAAGTTGCAGATGCATTGTCTAGAAGAGGACAAGAAGAAGCTGACTGCATGGCAATTACAACCCTTACACCCTAGTGGGTTGGCAAAGTGATAGACAGCTATGCAGCGGACCCCTATTGTCAAAAGATCTTGCAAGCTACTCTGATTTCCAGGTCTCAGGTGGACTGATAAGATTCAAGGGCAGACTTATGGTGGGCTCGGACACTGATTTAAGACAGACCATACTCAGCACAATACATGACTCTTCTTATGGGGGTCACTCAGGGGTAAATGGTACATATATGAGGATGAAAAGTAGTTTTTTCTGGCCACTCATGAAAAAAGATGTTATTGCTTGGGTAAGAGCCTGTGAAGTTTGCAAGAAGAGTAAACCGGAGAATGGGCCTTATCCAGGGCTGTTACAACCCTTGCCTATACCTGAGCAGGCATGGACACATGTGTCCATGGATTTCATCGAGGGCTTGCCCAAGTCTGCTGGCAAAAATGTCATTCTTGTGGTGGTGGACAGGTTTACCAAGTATTCTCACTTCATTCCTTTGTCCCATCCCTTCACAGCACAAGATGTGGCTAAAGTGTTCCTAGACACTATCTATAAGTTGCATGGGTTGCCAATCAGTATTCTGACTGATAGGGACAAGATCTTCACAAGCTTGTTTTGGAAAGAGTTATTCAAAGGTCTGGGGGTCAATCTTAATCTATCTTCTGCTTACCACCCTCAATCTGATAGGGACAAGATCTTCACAAGCTTGTTTTGGAAAGAGTTATTCAAAGGTCTGGGGGTCAATCTTAATCTATCTTCTGCTTACCACCCTCAATCTGATGGACAGACTGAGAGGGTAAATCAGTGTTTAGAATCTTATCTGAGGTGCATGACACATGAAAATCCTAGGAAGTGGGGACAATGGCTCAGTTTAGCTGAACATTGGTACAACACCAATTTTCATACAAGCTTAAAATTGACCCCTTTTCAGGCATTATATGGATATCCACCCCCAAATTTTCTTATGGGGCCATTCCTAGATGTCAACAATGCAGATGCACAAGAAGTTCTCCAGAAAAGGCAAGCAATCACACAGCAATTAAAGGAAAATTTGAAACAAGCCCAACACAGGATGAAATATTATGCGGATCAACACAGAAAAGAAAGAACCCTAGCTGTGGGTGATGAAGTGTTCCTCAAACTACAGCCTTTCAGACAGAACTCCATTTCACTCAGAAAAAATCTCAAGTTATCAGCACGATATTATGGTCCTTTTAAAGTTTTGGAAAAAATAGGATCGGTGGCATACAAGTTGGAATTACCGGCGGATTCTAAGATCCACCCAGTTTTCCATGTCTCACTTCTAAAGAAAAGGGTTGAGCTCGGGCACTTACCTTCTGCAGAGCTGCCGCAAATTGATGTTGATGGGCACTTCAAGATCCAACCTTTGCATATCATGGACCACCGCATTGTTCGTCGGGCAGGCCGGGACACTCCTCAGATCCTTGTGCAGTGGACCAACGCAGATCTATCCAAGCCAAATTGGGAAGATGAAAGCTTTATACGCCAAAAGTTCCCTCTTTTCGGCCCTTGGGGACAAGTGCCGAGCTCGCCGGGGGGTATTGTCATGGCGGCGATGGCCGGAGAAGAGGCCGTGGAAACGGAAAAAGCGCAGACCGTCGAGGGAGAAGAAAGGACGGGTTTTGAGAATGAAATTACAAAGGGAAATTAAATTAAGGATTGTTGATTTTCCTATTTTTAAGTAGCAGCATTTTATTATTAGTGGGCCAAGTGTTTTGGGTTTATTTTATTATTAGAGGATGAAATTAGCTGGAAGTTGGGTTTATGTTGTTAGCAATGCCCAAATGAATGATGTATTTAAGCAACACGTGATGAGGAAAATGGGTATCAATCAGTTATCAAAATATTCTTTATCTCTCCTCATGTCACTTTCTCTCTTTTTCTCTCTCTACCTGTCTCTTCTTCCCCAAGTTCCCTTTACAGTAAATCTCCATTAATTCCATACAATTACAGTAAGTTAAACATACACGAATTACACGAATTACAACAATTACGCTAACACTTGTAAAAAATGAAGTGCAGTATGAAAATGTAAATAGAGAGTGTAATGTGATAATAGGCATACATCACTCCCTTATATAGGGAGATGGTACCTTGTTGCCCAAGACTGCCCGAATGGGCTGCCCAAACTGCTCGGGCTGCCCAAGCTGCCCGCTAGTACAGCCCGATCTGCCTAAACTGCCCAATTCTATTAGGCTACATGGCCCTATTTACGTGAAGCTCTTAACCCCTTAATTTTCCACCTTATCCCCTAGTCTTTTCTATTAAACTGTCTAATGATGCGACTAGCTCGAGGTTGTCTGAGGTAGAACACTGCCTGTTTTGGGCTAAGTGTTGTCCTTCCTGGTCGATCGCACGACCATCGATGCCTACGGGTTGAGTTTCCAATAGGCCATCCGAGGGCCCTAGCTCGACCTATCGTTGTCTTTATAAAATCATCACTCTTTTCGACCTAAAGCTTCCTTATTTATTTTCGACCTCCAGGCTGCTTTGCTTCGACCACCCGGTTCATTCAACCTAATTGACTGGTTCATTACATTTGCTTTTCTGGGAATGGTATCCCATATCAGTACCCATATAGTTCAACATGGTGGTTGCGAGGGTGGTAATAAAAAATTTGGTTAAATCATCGAAATTAGGGAGGCTTCAAAATGCAGAGACGGTAAAAAACTGGAATTGATGAATTTGTAGGGCAAGAAAAATTGTTGTGACCATTTTTGTTACGTTTTTCTGTACTATTTTGTCGTTCATTTTCCCCCGTTTTAGGTCTATTTGTTAGTTCGTTTTATAGTTTATTGTGTGTTTTGTTCTATTTTAGCTTTTTATATATTTTTCGTGTATTTTGTCGTTTTTCTACGTTTTTCTTCTTGTTTTCAGTGTGCAGGTCGGAAGCCCCGTAAAGAATCATTTTAGCTCAAAAACGGGTTGGGAAATCATAGTTGGATAGATGGGTTCCTTAGCTACACATAGGAAAAAGCGGAATCCAATTTCGAGTTCGGACGAGTCCGGACGAGCCCAATATGCGAAGTCGCACGAAGCACGTCTTTGGTGTGCTGGTCATAAGCTTTGAGAGAATTGTATTTCAAGAATAATTTGGCCATTCAAGCATTATTGAATAGAGGGGTTCGTTAACGACGCGTAGGAAAAAACAGAACTCAATTCCGAGTTCGGACGAGCCCAAACGAGCCAGAAACGTAAAGTCGCGCAGTCCAGTCCAACTAGCGGCGCTAGGGTGTGCTAGCGGGCTTCAGAAGCTCATTTCTTACCCTAGCGGCGCTAGCACCCCATAGCGCGCTAGCAGCTGCTGGCAGACAAGAATTTCTTCTTTTTCCCACAAAACATGGCTTGTTTTGCTCATGCTTTCATGCTCGGTAGTGGAAGCCTAAAACCAGGATTTTTACCTTGAAATGAGCTATGGTGTTGGGAGAAGACACTACTATTTCTTCCCTTCCATTCCACTACATTAGGAACCATTCATCATCCTTGAACCAAGGGGGGTTCTCCCCCCTCTACACCATTCTTCACCTTCCTTCCATTTTTCTTTCTTAAGTGTTGTATTTGTTGTATTTGTTTTGTTGGATTGTTGATGACATTGGAGTGTACTTTGGACTAAGTTGCATTTGCTCTTGGACTTCTCATTAATAGTAAGTTATCTTTTCATCTTGTTTATGTTAAGAATGACTTACTTAAATGTGGATATGCATGATAATATTATGAGCAACTAATCCTCTAGCTAGGGTTAAGGGATAATCATTCCGATTTGTTCTCGTTTACGTGCATGACGATAGCTCAATCTTGACGAGTTGTTTTAATTATGAATTGATAAAATCATACTTGCTAAATGGTTATAACCTAAGAATGACACTTAAGTTAACTTATTGTATAATCAAAGAGTGACACTTTGATTTGTGAGTGAATATTGATTTGTTGAGTTAGAGTTTGTTAATTATACGAATTGCGACTTTTAGAACCGAAAGGGGAGGAGTCGTAGAGATAATCGATTTCAAAACCGAGAGGGGAGAAATTGGTGGAATTTGGCTCGTTTAGAGTAGACATGTTCGGAGACGTATTGTCTATGTGTTAATTGTTTCGTTAATTTGCTCTTTTATGTTTAACCTCATATTACGAGAGTTAGTGAGGTTAAACCGCTATATGAGTTAGTTAGTCGAACCACTTAACCGAGTTATTAATTGTCGTTAAATATGTGTAGAATTGGAAGCGATTATTCCCGATACCCTAGCTCGTTTATCTTTTTATCGTTTATATTTTTAGATAGATTTATATTTCTTGTTATTTCTTAGTTGATAATAAAAAAAACCAATCCTATATTGATTAGAGTGTTTAGGATTTTATTTTCCTTTTATGTGTTATCAATACCATTTCTAAATTCCGAACCGTCTTCCTCGAGAGATCGACCCGGGAAACGAATCATTCGATTCAGCGCTCGATAAAAAAAAATAATTTGCTACAACAAAAATAAAGGCAAAGGTCGAGGTTGTAGGTGGGCCGTCCGACCAGAGATGGTTAGAGTGGTCTGGATCACACAAGTGAGATAGATCTGATATATATCAAAGGTCAGATGATCAGAGGCGTTGATTTCGAAAGGGCATCTACAGTGCAAAATGTGGGAGCGTGTAACAAGTATTCAAAAAGACGTTTCTGACGGGCACGAGTACCTAGGATACGCACCTCAAGGCATTTAAGGCTACCCCGTCAGCCGGACGCATAGAGAACATTCTTGAACAAGTCTGGTTAGCTCGTTCAAGAACGGGGAGGATAAATGATATAGCATCTAGAATAGCTCGGTCGTAGACGGTTCAGGAGAGCTCCATCTGATTCAGTACCTACATCTTACGAAAAGCCTCACGTAGCTCGGAGGCCGGTAGACCAAGAATGCTCGGACACCGGAGAGATCCAAGTAGCTCGGAGGTCGGGAGACCTAAGGAGTTGGGCTACATGAGAGATCTAGGTAGCTCGGAGGTCGGGAGACCTAAAGAGCTAGGCTACAAGAGAGACCTCATGACATGTAGGTCGGTTGGGGTTGGGTCATAGTTACGAACTGGATAAGAATAGTGGCAGGTAGGTGCGGAGTGCTGGTTGGTGATCTTGAAACCTAGAGTCGTGCGACGGGAGGGGAAAGAATCATTTATGGATGGGAAGTACATATTAGCAAGGATTCTCATATTTAGGAGATCTCGCTAGTTAGGAAAGTGGATACGAGAAGATCTTTTTCCTAATTATGACTCTTCTACCCACCAAGTTACGCTAGGTAAGGGTATCCAAGTTCTTTACTTTACACAACACACATACACGCACAAGAACTTACATACATACACTCAATTTTATCACGGACATACACTGACTTCTGAAACTTTTCCGTCGGGATCACTCTCGACGTATTGCAGGTCGTCGGAGCTCCGGAACCGGTTCAAAGCAATTTGCGTATCACGTTGGATCAACTGACATATGTCCATTGCAAATGGAGCTGGAAGAGTCATTGTTGACAATTCTTCTGGCATAGTGCTAATAATGGACTATATCAAAATGGCTCAATTAAATTCTAGTGCTTCACTTACTAGTGAAGTTTCTAGAAAAAAAAACATATCAAACGACGCAATGCACCTTGGGTCGTTACGGAAACAGTCTCCTTGTATAATTACAAGGGTAAGGTCTGCGTACAACTGAGCCCCCAGACCCCAACCTGTTGGGAATATACTGGGTATGTTGTTGTTGTTGTTGTTGTTGGATCAACTGACACCAACACGTGTATTCCGACGGCTCGAACTGTCCACACCGGTAGAGTCCAATTAGCCTAACTCATCACTAATAATTAGTACCTTATGCGGTTGGCAACCGCTGGACAAAGGACAAGGTGCCCTCAAATTGGAAAATTTGGCAAGTTGTATACTTGCTATAGTAACTTAAAATTACTTGCTTTGAGTTGTAACTTTCAAATTAAAAAAAATATAATGATGAACTTATACAAATAATGAACATTGGAGTAAAAGAAAAATCAATGAACAGTACATATATAGAATGGAGACCTTAACAAAGTAGATCTTATGTAATAAATGACCATGTTGTATGCAGTAAGTTTGCATGACAAAGCAGCCTTTGTTCACTGATCTAACTTTTGAGAACACGGAAAATACAAGTTTCTACATATTTTGTACATGGTGTCGATACACTCGGATATTTAAATAAACGAGCATCACTTGGGTGTCAGGGAGTAAAACGGATAGCTCAGTTCAAGAAACAATGTCTTCAAAAGCTATGGAATTATGAAACTGTGGAAACAAAGATAAAAGTTCTTCAATAGCTTTTTTGTGATCACAACACTAATGATAGCCACCATCTCTTTCAACCCCATCAATATTACACTCAAACTTTCCCCACAATCTCTTATCAAATATAATTCTTTACAGCAAGAGTACATAATCCTGTCCATATAATCTGAATAAAGATATTACAAAGATTCTCATATCTACAGAAAAACGAGCACAATAGCAAGTTGCAAAACTTCATCAGTTCATTGTCTTTCACGTATTCAATGAGCCTGTCATAATATATAATTTCAAAAGAAAAGTTAGCAGTCCAGAAAAAAAAAAATCCTTTAATAATCCAAAAATTGAACAAAATCTTCGAGAAACTTGCCTGAGCCATCTGTGTTGTCCGTGAGGAAGCTGCTAGTCTCTCATTTGAGTCGTTTGTTGTCAATGACGAAGAACGAGAACATCCTTGCGCGTCTTCCATAGCTTCTCTCAAGATCTCCACCACTTGAGTCATTGTGGGCCGATCTTTCGGGTTTTTGTTCAGGCACATGTCAGCCAATTTCGCAATCCTCCGAGCAGCACTCAGTGAATATTGATTTTGGAGGCGTGGATCAATGATCATGCTAAACCTCTTGCTATCGGCTGGGAACTGCTTCACCCATTCCAGTAGCTTCACCTCAGACGAGGGGAGGTGCCTTTCTAATGTCCGCCTTCCTGTCAGTATTTCGTATAGGACAACACCAAAGCTATATATGTCACTCTTCACTGTCAATCGGCCGGTTTCAACGTATTCTGGGGCTGCATATCCACGTGTCCCGACAGGCTAACATCTCAAAAAATTTTGAGAAATCAGAAACAAATCGACGCCAGACAAGAGCCAAATTGCACTCTAACTAAAAAAGTTGTGGTATACACTGGAGCTTCAAGGATATTAAGATCATGACATAATATATATTGTTACGCATGTCCATCTTAAAAATGAACAGTTAGTTGCATATTGAAATTGCACCAAAACAAAACAGGCAAGAGTTTGTTAATGGTTAATGGAGATATTTACTAAACCAGAGCCATAATCGAATATCATGAAGAATATTATCTACTTACGGCAGTAGACACGTGAGTGCGGTCCCCTGTTGGACCTTCCCTTGCCAGCCCAAAGTCGGAAAGTTTGGGATTGAAATCCGTGTCAAGTAGCACGTTGGAGGATTTGAAATCTCGATATATCACCTTTGGATTCAAGGATAAAAGAGTTGGTGAGATGAAACAAACTCATTAAAAGTAGTAAGTATGCATCATAATTAAGCTTGGATAGG
The DNA here is from genome assembly GCA_008636005.1 of Striga asiatica. Taxonomy (NCBI): domain Eukaryota; kingdom Viridiplantae; phylum Streptophyta; class Magnoliopsida; order Lamiales; family Orobanchaceae; genus Striga; species Striga asiatica. The sequence continues at coordinate 288,883 of BKCP01009403.1, read as the reverse complement.
GAAGTTAGCTAATTTCTTGGCACCTAAAAATGAGGATTGATATAAGACTTTCTTCCAGTCCCTAGCTGCCTCACTAAATTCTTGTTGAATTACAGAATCCCACAGGAGGAATACGAATATCAGGTTAAATATATGCAGCTCATGATTCATCTACTTCAGTCACATCTTCTAGAAAACTTCATTGAAATAATTGAATGTTGTAGAAAACATCAATGTCCGGTATATCATTGTTGAAGTTACAAATTTTCGGTATGATTTTAAGGAAAAAACAAACTTTATAGGACTAGTTCATTATAAGTGTGCCCCAAAATCGTATTCGTATCTTATCTAACCTATGAAAATACTCTGTTCGACAAACACAAAACTCGGCCATTCTAGTAAGCAATGTTTAGGGATTGCAAGAACAAGAAAATAGAGTACCTGGACTTCCGATCCCTCGTGCAAATACGCCATTCCTTGAGCTGCCCCAAGAATAATGTTTATTCTAGTGACCCAAGGAATTGTTGGCGTGGCCCTGTTAAAAAGATGGTCCTCCAGGCTTTTATTAGGCATGTATTCATAAACCAAGAGCAGTTGTATTCCCCTTTCTCCATCCAAGGAACAGTATCCTAAAAGCTTCACAAGATTGGGGTGATCCAGCACTCCAAGGAATTGGACTTCTGCAATCCATTGCTTGTGACCCTACATAATCGCCGGAAATTTTAATGTCAACTCTAAATAAACTACGAAGGGAACTCCAATATATTACAAACTTAATTCGGAGTGTGATTGATATTGGAATACTAAGTGTGACTGCAGATCAGGGTCATGACTTCATTGTTCCCATCATCTTAGACTCATCCAATCAAAGCCGGGCACCACAAATTGGTGCTACTGAATGATCTAAGAAGAGTCGATCAAGTGCTTCTGGTTTTACTTTTAGTTGGTTCGTTCTAGCGTACCCACCTAAAAATCTGTTTAACTAGGAAATGGTGGCAAATCACAGTGTTGCCGCATTAGTGGCTGGAGTATTCAAGACAGACGAATCAGACAAATGTATACAGTTGAAGAATAAACTGAACATATTTGAATTTCTGCCTTCTGTAACACCTTAGTTTATGAATTAAAGAGGACAAAAGTTCAGCTATTATTAGAAGGTCAATTTGTTGTGGAATAAAAAATTAGTGTATCTAAGATATGATAAAAAATTTCCTTTTGTCAGACTTGAAAGTAGAAAACCAAACCTACATACATTATCCGGAAATAGTCAAAATCGACCCAGATAACGTGAAGTTCTAAAGTTTATGCTCCGAACTAACTTATGATGTGCCCTCACGTGTTTTTTCACGATCTAAATACACACTAGTGGCTATGTGTATGAATGTGCGTGATTTAATGGTAAAAATCCCAATAAGGACACAATTTGCCGATTCACAGACTTCCTCCCCAACTACATAGCAATAAATGCACATGATGAACCTTTCGAGCGTGCAATTAACCGATCACCCATTTTTTTCACCAGTAACGAGATGATCGTCCAACACTTTGAGCAAACGCCAGAAAATTCAATCAAATAAAGTATTAGAGATTGGATTTTGTTCATTTCACCTGCAAGCCATGGGCATTCAGCTTCTTAATGGCGACAATGTTGGGCCGATCTGGCGGGGCGGGTTTGATGGATCCCTTGTAAACCGACCCGAACCCACCCTCGCCGATCTTGAGCAGCCTGTTGAAATTGTTGGTCGCCTCACGGAGCTCCGACAGAGAGAAGACCCGCAGGCTGTGCTGCCTCTCTCTGTATATCTCGGGTATCGTCCGGCGACGGGAAGACAAACTGCTTCCGGCGGACTTCGCCGCGCGATTCCCGCCGCCGTCTTCGCTCCCCATTCTTTCGCCTCCGCCGCCGCCCAATTCCGGAGCTGAGTTGGCACCTCTGCGCTTCTCTCTGCTGAATATCTGGAAACAGTTCATCATTTGCCCGACCGCCCCCAAATTTGTTCTGTAAGTCGAATTGCAAGGTTTTGAAGAGATGAACGCGTGAGAATGCTCGTCTGGTTCGTTGTTTATTTTCTGAAAGGGAGATTTTTCAATGGAGACGACGAGGAGATACATAACTACATACATCTGTATGTATATATAGTTATATACATATGATCGAGACGTAATCGACGAAAAGAGGACCACGACTCTACAGTTTGCGCCATTCTCATTTCCCACCAAGGAATTCATATAAAATAGGTATCGAGTATATAATATTAAATAATAATTATAAATAGGTATCAAGTTCGAGTCATCCAATGAAAGGAGTGGGGAACCATTATTATCCTCTTTTAAAAGAGTAAGAAAAAAAATATATTATAAATTAAAAATGAGAGTAAATAATATTAAATAATATTTAGTTATTATTAAGTCTCGATTTCGAGTCACCCAATGAAAGAAGTGGGGAACCACTATTATCCTCTTTTAAAAGAGCCAAAAAATATTACAAATTAAAGATGAAAATAAATAATATTAAATAATAATTATAAATTAAAGATGTAGGGTTAACATGTGATATAATTTACTGTATATCAGTTTATTATCAACACTATAAAATTAACTTGTATAAGAGAACATAAAGTTTGTATATTAAAATATAAAAAAATATGTGAAAGTATGTAAAAAGTTTCTGTATTATTATTAAACACATTTAAATTTCACATTTGTATGAAAAATATTTTCTAAACTCTTATGTAAAGAAAACATGTCTAAAAATATTTAAATTTAATATATATATGTGTGTGTGTGTGTGTGTGTGTGTGCATGTATATATAGATATAATATGACATGATAAAATATTATATAAAAGTATCTAAATATTATAAGCCTAAATAAAGACATTATAAATTTTTTGAGAGAAAAATACCTAGTATATATAACATAAACACTGACATCCAAATTATGACGGTACTTCCAAAAATTTGAGTACATAATATTTCAAAATTATTATTTGTTTTTTGTAAGTTTGTGACCTTTAAAAAGAAATTTTGTATATGACAATTCCATGTTTTATGCAGATTTATTAGTTTTATAAATACAGCTCAGATAATAATGTAAACTGTAACAAATAAAATGAAATTTTATATATAACTGATAATTAAACAAAAATTGAAAACAAACATGATCCCAAATTATGACGGTTCTTCCGAAATTTTGAGTACATAATATTTCAAAATTATTATTTTTTTTTGCAAGTTTGTTACTGTTAAAAAGAAATTTTGTACACCTAACAATTCCACGTTTTCTGCAGATTTATTAATTTTACAAAAACAGCTCAGAGATTAATGTAAACTGTAACAAATAAAATGAGATTTTATATATGACTGATAATCAGACATAAGTTGAAAACAACATTTAATTCTGCATTTCTTCTATTAACTTTTTATTGTATGTATTTAATATTTTTGGGGGAGAAATATGCGATAAATACATTAAAGACATCTAAAATATTATTTCATATATATAAAAAGTATATAAAATATTCTATATTACTTTTGAAAATGTTTGAAGCCACTTTTTAAATCCTTTTTTAAGGAAAACATGTAAAAATATATTTAAGTTTAACCTCTCTCTCTCTCTATATATATAATATATATATGTGTGTGTGTGTGTGTGTGTATANAAAAGTGCCAAAAAATATATTATAAATTAAAAATGAGAGTAAACAATATTAAGTAATAATTATAAATTAAAGATGTTGGGTTAACATGTGATATAGTTTACTGTCTATCAGTTTATTATCAACACTATAAACTTAACTTGTACAAGAGAATATAAAGTTTGTTTATTTAAAATATAAAAAACATGGGAAAGTATGTAAAAGGTTTCTGTATTATTATTAAAAACATTTAAATTTCACATTTGTATGAAAGATGATTTCTAAACTCTTTTGTAAAGAAAACATGTCAAAAAATATTTAAATTTAATATATATATATGTGTGTGTGTGTGTGTGTGTGTGTGTGGGCATGTATATATAGATATAATATGACATGATAAAATATTATATGAAAGTATCTAATATTATAAGCCTAAATAAAGTCATTATAATTTTTTTGAGAGAAAAATTACCTAGTATATATAACATAAATATTGACATGATCCCAAATTATGACGGTACATCCGAAAATTTGAGTACATAATATTTCAAAAATTATTATTTTTTTTTGTAAGTTTGTTACCGTTAAAAAGAAATTTTATATATGACAATTCCATGTTTTATGCAGATTTATTAGTTTTAAAAATACATCTCAGATATTAATGTAAACTGTAACAAATAAAATGAAATTTTATATAAAACTGATAATTAGACAAAAATTGAAAAAACACATGATCCCAAATTATGATGGTACTTTCGAAAATTTGAGTACATAAAATTTCAAAAAATAAAAAAAATAAAAAAAAAATTGTGAGTTTGTTACTGTTAAAAAGAAATTTTGTACACCTAACAATTCCACGCTTTATGCAGATTTCTTAATTATACAAATATAACTCAGAGATTAATGTAAACTATAACAAATAAAATGAGATTTTACATACAACTGATAATCAGACAAAAATTGAAAAACAACATTTAATTCTGCATTTCTTCTATTAACTTTTTATTGTATGTATTTAATATTTTTGGGGGAGAAATATGTGATAAATATATTAAAGACATCTAAAATATTATTTCATATATATAAAAAGTATATAAAATAATCTATATTATTTTTTAAAACTGTTTGAAGCCACTTTTTAAACTACTTTTTAAGGAAAACATGTAAAAAATACTTAAGTTTAAAATAATGTTTAAAATGTCTAAAATATTATAAGTGTTAATAATATTTGAAAAAATATTAGTATTTAGATGGGTGAAAATTATCTTTACAAAGAAATTACATCAAGGATTTATATTAGCAATTAAACATAGTGAATTAAAAAAAAAATCTGTTACGATAGTTTTTTTAAAAAAATCGTTAGAATATATAGATAAGGGATGAGATTTTTTAAATTTAAATGGATTCTGTAGAATATATAGATTTTTAAGTATAATAGGATTTTTTTAAAAAAAAAAAATAAAAATTGTTAGGATATATAGATAAGGGATGAGATTTTTTAAATTTAAATGGATTATATAGAATATATAGATTTTTAAGTATAATAGAATTCTTCGTATCGGCCCGATCTTTAAAGGCAACAGACGTGTGTGTGGAACTAAAACCCAATATGGGATTTTTTTTTACGTGGAGATAGGATATTCCTTATATTTTATCTTTTTTACATGTATAGATTAAGTTTAAATGTAACAACATGTAAAGATTAAGTTTAAATGTAACAACATTTTAAACGTACATATCTTTCATTGATGTTATTCAAATTTTGAATTTGATTACACGGATTTTTTGCAACCGATTTAAAAAATTTACACGGACATATATAAAGCATTTAATGCATGCATGTTTTGAGGGGAGATAAGATTTGCTATTAATAGAAAGAATTTAATGCTAATCCACTTTGACTATTAAATTGACTTGCCATTTTTAAAAAAAGGTTATTCTTTTTATATAAGTATAGATGTAATATATACTATTACAACACCCGTAAATTACACGGGTGATTATTAAAAAATTATTTTTAAATTTTAAAATTAATGAGAAAAATTATTTTAAATATTTACTATTTTACAAAAAATATATATTATTATATACTTTAAAATGACATTTGTTACTTGTGCGACTTACATGTGTTATTATAATAATTTTTATACTTATATCATATAACTACTTGAAATATAAATATATTAAATTGATAAATAATTGTATTCTAATTAATATTATAAAAACAAATTTATTATTTTTATAAAGATAAATATAATTTATTTTTTTATACATACAATATGGATGTTAAATCGAAGTTCATCAGAGATGATTAATTTAATATATTATATATGTAAAACAGATTAATAATACAAAAGATATTAGCTTTTAAAATACATTTATAATTCAATAAAAAGAAATGATATTAAAATGCATGACTATAAATAATCAATATATTTATGATATTCCAGACCTAATTATTTTTTGATTGAAAGGAAATTAAAATTTACCCAAATCTAATAACGAAAAATGTAATTTGTCACATAAGATCCTGAAGCATGCACGTCTGTCATTTAGGCTCAACACGTTTTGAATTAATAGATAGGTTAGGGGCCTGAGGGCCATTTTTTATTATTATTTTATGTTAACGAGTGAGGGGCCTGAGGGCCGTCTTTTACATTTTTATTCACAAAGTTTTTTTTTTTTATAAAGAAAAATTGAGCCTAATGTAAATTATGTAATAAGCAATGACTATTAAGTATTAACTAATAGTCTAATAAAATATTAAATGCTAAACTAAAGTACTAAACAAGTAATTACTATTACTAATTAGGTAAGGCTACTATTTTTTTTTATTCCTAATTGGGTCGGTTCGGTACATCCGAACCCTTATGGCATGACTCGTATAATAGAATGGAATTTCGTAGAAATCGAATGAATTGAAGAATGCAATGATTATGGGAATAGAATGAAACAAGTTTTGTCATTGATGCGTTTGGTAGGCAGAAGGAATAGGACTTGAATGAAATGACATTATCATTTTTTATTATAAAATAAATAAAAAAAATAAAAAATAATATAATTTTAATAAATTATATATAAATGCTTTTTTAATAATATATAAAAATAAAATAATTATATTTTTAATAATATATAAAAATAAAAATCAAATAATATATTTTTAATAATATATAAAAATAAAATAATATATTTTTTAATAATATAAATAATAATATATTCTTAAAAGTACTATATTTTTAATATATAAAAATAAAAAGTAATATTTTCAATAATTTTTAATTAAACAATAAATAAAAGTAAGTTTTCAATTTTTCATTTGAATTTTATTTTTTAAAATAATATATTATTAATAATATTTAAAAATAAAAAGTAATATATTTTTAATAATATATATTTTTAATATTTTTCAATAATATATTTTTAAAAGTAATATATTTTTAATATATAAAAAATAATATGGTTTTAATAATATATAAAAATAAATTAATATACTTTTAAATTATATATAAATGCTTTTTTTTAGTTTTATTTTTATATAAGTATTTAAAATATCTAATTAAAAATAAATAAAAGTAAGTTTTCAATTTTTTTATTTGAATTTTATTTTAAAATAATTTTATTTAATATATTTTAATCATGATTTATAATATATATTATTTATTTATTTTTTATTATTATTTGTTAATTTTATTTTTTGAAAAATAATTCCTATACACATGTGAATGAGAAAACCTTCCATTTACTATGGAATGGCTAATCCAATGAAGATAGGTTTTGCCATTCCCATTGGAATGGTCATTCCTTTTCAAAAAATATATCAATCGTGAGATAAGGAACGAGTAAGGGAATGATCATTCCATTCTAATGTCATTCATTCCTACCAATCATGCCATTATATATTTGGAACCGATAACAAGTCGGTAACCACTAATTGGTTACCATTATAAATGAGTCGATGTGGTTCAGTTTATTTTCTCATCGGTTCGATTTTCAGTTTTCGATTTAAAAATAATAGTCCTATATTTAATAGTGATAATTATAAAAGAAAGTGTTATGAATAAATGGACTTACCACTGTTCATTTTTATTTTTATTTTTTATAATTTTATTCACCTCTAGAGTTATATTTTTATTTTTTATCAACCACTATAATCATAATAAAATTAAATGATGATTTTTTAAATATATTTATTATTTAATTAAAAATATTTGAAATATAGAAAACATTGTATTGCAATTAAAATTTTTAATATATTAATAATGATATAAATTTAATTTTATTTGAATTTATATATATCAAATATATTTAAATTTATATTTTTTATATTAAAACATATATAAATATTTTTGTAATATATCAAATATGAATTTAAAAAATATGAATTAATAAAAAATATTTTTGTCATATATCAAATATGAATTTAAGTTTATATTTGTGTTATATTAAAAAAATATATAAATTTGAATTTAAAAAGTATATCAAATAATAAAATTGACCAGTCCGATCAACCAATTTAAAATTATATATCAAATATATCAAAAATAAAAATTGACTAATCCGATCAACCAATTCTGATTGGTTCATTGAATACCAGTTCGTTCAAAGGAATCCAACAATTTGACGGATTCCAAAAATTAAAAATAATAGTAGTTGATATTATTTTAAAAATAATAGTAGTTGGTTTTATTTTTATTTTTATTTTACGTTTTAAATTTTTATTAACCTCTAAAAGTATATTTTTATTTTTTATCAACCAATATAATTATTACAATATTAAATAATTATTTTGTAAATATATTTATTATTTAATTAAAAGTATTATAAATACTAAAAATATAATAATATAAATTCAAATATATTTGAATTTATTTATATCAAATATATTTAAACTTATATTTTTGTTATATTAAAAAATATAAATATTTATTAACTTATTTAAAAAATATATATATTATTGACCAGTCCATTCAACTAATTCTAATCAATTCATTGGAAACCAATCCGCTTAAAGGAATCAAACCGTTTAGTTGACCGATTCTCGATTCAACAACAAGTTTGACCGAGCTTTTAAACTAATAGTAGTTGGTATTACTTTTATTTTTATTTTTATTTATAAATTTTATTAACCTCTAGAATTCTATATTCTAATAGAATTAAATAGTTATTATTTTTTAAATATATTTATTATTTAATAAAAATTAGTTTTAAATATAGAAAACATTGTATAATAATTATTATTTTTGTCTCAAAACTAATTTTTTACTATCAAATATTGTTATATACTCACGAAATAAAAATTGCAACAAAAATTAGTAATACAACTGTTTCTTTAATATTTGGGACCAAATTTCCAACAAAATCAATCTTATGAGACTATATTTGCAATTTTTTCAATATTTGGGACTAATGACAAACGGTGACTTAACAGTCAGTTAGATTTGGGACCAATTATGCAACAAATATTAGTTAAAGACTGAAATTGCGCCTCTTGAAACTAAAATTGCTGTCGTCCCAATCTAACGGTACCAAATTTACAATTTTCTCTATAAGAAGTCTCCTCCATATTTAACACAAACTAGACCTTTTTTTTCTTTCTCAAGAGGAAGCTAGCGCCGGAAGGTCCTCGATTGTTCTACAAGATTTTAGTTATGCCCCACTATCATTCTTCAGAAATCACGACCGTTCAATAAAAAATATTATTTTATATAGGAATTGAAATGAAAAATGAAAATACTATGAACAACCCAACTCCACACGGCACCCCTCGCCATTATATATACTCATCCCATACACCACGGTTTTTGACGTCATCTTAAACAAAACCAAACTACGAAGAAAACATGGATTCCTTCACATCCTTCTTCGATTCGCGAGCGAGAACTGGCTGGAATTACGAGTCCCTCAAGAATTTCCGGCAGATCTCCCCCGTTGTCCAGACGCATCTCAAGCAGGTTCCGTTTTCTCTTTTTCGATTTCTTTTTTCTGTTGGAATTTCGTCGATTACTTTTTATGTATGCCGTGTTGAATCGGGGGTTTTGTGATCGGGTTGAATTGTTGTTTCAAGATCTCAACGAATTTGTGTGCAATTTGGTGTTAGTTTCACCTGGTTCTGTGATTTGTGAAAGTATTTGATGGTTTCCCGTTTCCGTGAGTTAGGGTTTAGGTTTAGAACAGATCAGGTGTTGTTCGACAGAATTTTTGTTTTCCATTGTTTGTATACAGTTTTCTTATATTCTTGGTTTGATTCCTCTTGCGGTCGTGCGGGAGGAACTTTGTATCTTGGGGAACTAGGATCTGTTACTGTGTGATTCGTATTTTCTCTTTCAAATTAAAAAAAAAAAAAAACGTGAGGAATAATTTGAGACCCAAATGCTGTGCTGCTCGATTTCAGGTTTATCTCGCTCTATGTTGTGCACTGGTTGCGTCCGCTGTTGGAGCTTATCTCCATATTCTTTGGAACATTGGTGGTCTCCTCACAATTCTCGGATGTCTGGGTTGCATGGTTTGGCTATACTCTGAGCCTGTTTACAAAGAGGTACTTCATTTATGTCGAATTTGTCAGTTCCTTCTGTAGTTCTGTGAATTATCTTTTTTTTCTTCTCCTTGATGCTTACTATTCTTTCTGTGCATAGAAAAAGAGAGTTTCACTTCTTATGGCAGCAGCTGTCTTTGAAGGAGCTACGGTTGGTCCTTTGATTGAATTGGCCATTGATTTTGACTCAAGGTAGATATATTTTAATGATACTTGTGTTATTGAGAATTTGAGATGCATCTTTTAGCCCGTTGCCATTGGATCATGCTTATTTTCTTATGGTTGAACTTTGTCGGATGGAATTTTCGTTTTCAGTTAAGTTGCGAAAAATTTTGTTTCATTGATCTTCTCAAGGGAGTGCCTTCTCTGTCTAGTATTATGCTTCTCTGGACTAGTAAATATTCTGATTGGATTAAGTTCCTGAAGCATGAGATGCCTTGTGCAGCATCTTGTTTTGTCTTCTCTGGAAAGTGTGCATGCATTATTCAGCATTATGTCCTAGAAATCTGGAATATTATTTCATTTAAGGTCATTTGCCTCAAGATTCTATTTGTTTACCGTAATTTGGATATGAGAATGTGAATAGTTCAACTGCTGTCTTCACACTTGTAATGATTTACACCCATAAAATTGAATGGTTATATCATTGATGCAATGTTCATGTATCTCCTGCTTATGAAGGTTGATGAATTGGTTTTAGCTACATCTCATGTGTGTGTTTTGCTCCCTTTTTGTAGCATTCTTGTCGGTGCTTTTGTCGGTTGTGCTTTGGCCTTTGCTTCTTTCTCTGCAGCTGCCATGGTAGCCAGGCGTAGAGAGTTTCTGTATCTCGGGGGTCTGCTTTCTTCTGGTCTCTCCATTCTCCTGTGGTTGCATTTTGCATCCTCTATTTTCGGTGGTTCAATGGGTCTTTTCAAATTCGAGGTATCAAAATCTGTTTTCCAATTCATTCTGCATAATACAATCACATAAGTAAACACAAATATTGATTCACTGCACTCTTACTCTCTTGCAGCTGTACTTTGGGCTCCTGATTTTTGTAGGCTACATAGTAGTCGACACACAGGATATAATCGAGAGAGCACACCTGGGTGATCTGGATTATGTGAACCATGCTCTTACCCTATTCTCGGACTTTGTTGCCGTGTTCGTACGGATTCTGATCATCATGGTGAGTGGCGTTTTGTTTTTTAATACTTAACAGACATTGTTATATTTGTTCTTTATGTGATAATAGTTTTCTAATTGTCGTTTGGTGGGTTTTGAACTTTCACGATGCATTGCAGCTGAAGAATGCGAGTGAGAAGGAAGAGAAGAAGAGGAAGAAGAGGAGAGACTGATGCCTAACTATCCACAACAACTGGTGAAATAAATTGAAATCTGTTTTGGAAAGTGATTTTGTCTATAAACATGCTTCTTTTAGGAATTCTGTCTGGGTTTTGACATTGGTGTGTGGTGTGATTAACACTCCTTTGCTGTTCATGTGGTTTGATGATGCATAACGATGTAATACTTTTGTTGCAGACCTTAGACCTCTAATATTCTGTGGCACTAACATTTCTCTTTCTCTCTCTCTCTCTCTCTCTCTCTCTCTGTGTGTGTGTGTGTCTATCTATAAATCTTATTGTTAGGCTGCCTAATCGATACAAAGTCATTTTAAAGTTATTTTAAGTTTGACATTTAAGAGTAGATGTACATTTAAGAGTAGATGTAATAGATATGTTAAAAGAGCACAACTTTAGGCATCATAATGCACGAATTACCGATTTATTAATAATAGTAGACCGTGTGGAGTTTGGTAATTTTCGCAATTTTTTTTACAGTGGACTATATTTATTGCGGAATATAGTTGTTTTGGCTTTTATAACGTATCTGATTCTAGAGTAATTAGCGCGCAGAGGCCAAATTTGAGCCTCAACTCTGTAGAAAATCTGGTTGTGCGTAGATATGATTTATTGTTTGGAATATAGGCGCATAGGTTAGGATAATTAATCAGATAATTAGAATATATATAAATTTCAAGAGAATGAGAATGGAATAGTATGAAATATCAAGTAACTTATTCTGTTCGGATACCTGGAGTCGATGATCCGTTTGTATTTTATTGAGATAAGTGGTCGATCTTTTTATTCTTTGTCGCTAATTTGCCCATGAGATAATGTATAATCCATAGCAATTTGTTAGGAGTTCACTAATTGGTGTGAAAAACATCGATAATATTCATCAGCAAGTTTTATTATTATTATTATTACTATTATTATTATTATTATTATTATTATTATTCACCGGCAAACCCAAGACGTGTCGTGATTTTTTTGTTAACTAGAGTTAATTTGGAAAAATATGGTATGCAAAATTCTATGTCATGTCGTGATTGGATACAAAAACTTTTACCTAAAGTGGATTTGTTTGTTAACGAGAGTTATTTTAAAAAAATATGAGTAGTTGTTAGTAAGATTTTATGTTTATATTAAAATAATTTTTAAATAAAATAATTAAATTTGATTTGATGTAAAAGTATGGGAGAAATAATGTGAAGTGATGATTAGTTAAAATTATGTTATTGGATGAATAGTTAATTAAAGTTGGTGTGATGTGTAAGAATGATTGATTGTATTATTAATTACTAATACGTACCACGTGCACGGGACATAGATATTAAATGAGTTATTTTCACAGGCTTTGTCCGTTTAAGTCTAAAAAGTAATTTTGGGTTAATCTATTTTCCACATCTTTTAATCAGTGGTAAGTCTAAAAAAAAAATAAGATTATAATTTATTTTTCACCTCTTTAATCAGCGTTGTTTTTTTAGCCATACATTAAATATGAGCATGTTAGAGCTAACTTATAAAATAATTAATATATTATCTCACTAACACATATGTACTAATATAAATTTGATCTTAGTATATATAGTTATTCCTTGATATAAGAGAAATAACAGTTTTACTTATTATTGTTCAACATACAATATTTAATTATTATTTTATTATAAACTTTGTTGTCATATAATGTCATTATTATTTATAAAAGTTATGGAAGGTGTACGTATTTTTTTTATGTAATTAAAAATATCTAACGCACGTTAGTATTATTTATTTATGTAATCAATTTAAATATGTAGATAAATTTAAAATTAAATAGTGTATAAATATTTTACAAAATATACACAAATATTTTTTTAGAATTTAATTTTGTATATTGATTAAACAACTTTGATTACAAATGCAAAAAACTCAATCCCTTCTAAAATCAAGATTTTTCTGATTTGCATTATAATAATTTATAGTTTATTTAGCATACTCTACAATGAAAATATATTTTACAAGAATTTCATTATACAAAGTAATCAAAATCAAAAAATTATAAAAAGAATAATAATGGTTGCCAATAATATAAAAAATTCTAGAACAGTTTAATATATTACAATTTTTTTTTTTACCATTAGTAAAACTATTTAATATATTTGGTCTGATCTATTAAATGGTAAATTATATTAATTTGAAAAATAATTTATTTTTTGTATATAATGAAATAAAGCTTAAGAAAGAATTATATTGGCAAAGATTAATTCATCAACTTGATTTCGCCTGATTAATTGGAAGAAAAAATTTTACCTAACCTGTTACGATTTCCTATAAATATTTTTAGATAAAAAGTGAATATTGTGAAAAAAAAATTAATATTATGGTTAGAACTTAAAATATGTTGTAATATTTATCTTGACAAAAGTAATCAAGCTTGTAATTTATTACAATGGATATTAATGAAATTATTGCAGATATTTATAAAATCATTTAAGAAAACAATATTTTTTATCATATTTGATTTAATCTTATTTGAAAACGTGTCTATGGAAGCTTATCAACATGAATCGGCGAGTCGCCCGTGGATCTAAACAGGGGAATGATATAAGAGGGTGGATATGGGGGGTCGGCTGTGATTCCCTTCCATTTGGGCATAGTAATGAAATAAAAAAAGATGTGTCACGGTTCATCCGAACGACAATGTTAATCATTTTGGGATTCGTATGCACGACAACCCTCCTTCTAGTGCCATTTTGTTTACGTTCGTTTTTGCCAACTAGGCTATCGAAGCTACGGTGTGCTACCTATAGTGTGATATAGTATTTTGAAGCGATTTAATAAAAAATAAGAAGGAAAGTAGAAACAACAGTAGTTGGATTGCGACGAATAATGGTGCATGCACTGAAGATTTTATTTATGATTTTGGGTCGCTTCTAGACCTCTTTTGTACAAGAGGCTGCCGAAGGCTATGAAGATTGAGAAAGCAACAAGAAAGCTACGTATATATGAGGAAATCTTTGAAGAACTGGTGGAGGATTTTTTATTTAATCGAAATAGATTGGCTCTCAACTGGATGTCCCTTGAAGCTCTGAGACCTTGTTATTTATAAAAGATGAGACTTTTAAAATATAATATATTCGAGACACGTGGCGGCCCCTGAGAGGCCAGCTGCATGAACGACGACATGTGCCCTAGCAACTTGCTCAACTTGTGCAAATGACTTATCTTTTTGGGCAGTGGGAACCGGTTTGCTGGGCGACAACCCTTTTCACGTTGACCTTCAGTACATATCAACAAAAGGAGAAAATCTCGCTTTTGGCCGATGTGAGGAGATGACTTTGTTGATCTTATTACCCCTGGGTAAGATCGCCAGGAGGCCAGCACCATTAGTTCGGCCGATATGTTCTTAGTACCTCGATTCCTGGAATATGATCAGTATAAACTTTATTGTCCTTGTTGTAGTTGTTTCCATGGGCTTTAATCCAGGTTGACAAATTTTGGGTATCAACTATGACAATAAAAATATTGCATTTAAACGAAAAAAAAAAATTATTGCATTTAGGTGAAGTGAACCCTTCCATAGTTCACATAATATCTTCATATATTTACATCATAAGTTTGACCATTATATTTTTCGTATTTTGTTTTCATTCCCCTTTTTCTCCCTTCATTGTTTTGAATGGGTTTGGAAAAATGGGGTAGGATAATATGAAAAGTCACTGGTCAAGAGAGAAAGGGCAGTAGTAATAGTTTCTTTGGCATAGGCCAAAAATAAAAAATGGTTACGAAAAATAAATACAAAAAAAAGTGGGTATTATACAAACTTTAACTACTCATACTTTTTCAATACATAAATATTTTTAATTAAATTGTCATATACTAAAAATTAAGGCGAACAAAAATATCAACACATATGCACTTTCAAATTAAATTTTATATACTAAAAAATAACATGAACAAAAGTATTACATGACTACGAGTTAATATGCCGACAGTGTTTATGAATTAATATGTCTACTAAGTACTAACTTGACCAGTTTTGCTATGGAGTTATCGGATGGTTCAGCTTATGGAGCCATCCACACTTATTCACCAATAGTGTATTGACACGTATCCTGCAATAAATACAATTTGGACAGGTGTCAATACATTAAGTGGTGGATGACTCCATAAGAAAACCATCCGATGGCTCCATAGAATTTTTGCTAACTTGAGTGGCATAATATTAGCACACTTGAGTGTGATTGAAAGATCCCGAGATACTAATACATTACTTGTAAACGCATTTTAACGTGCTCATAGAGGTTGGGTGACCATTTGTATAATATTTTATAGCATAAATATATATATTTTGGTTAAAAAAAATATGTCCCGTATCCATTTGACGAGAAATGAATACAAAAATTTTGAAATAACATTAGTTCTTAAAAATTATTTGTTTGAACAACAAATTTATCTAAATACAACAACAACAACAACAACAACAACAACAACAACAACATAGTCTTTTAGTCCCAAGCAAGTTGGGGTAGGCTAGAGATGAAACCCAAGAGAACCAATGGTAAGAAAACACAAAAAGGGCTCAAAAACAAAAGGAAGAGATTGGAGCAAAAGAGAAAGGAACAAAAGCCACGGTTATGGCACGTTGATTGCTAGCCTCCAAGCGCTCATATCTACACCGCTAAATCCTTGGGGATATTCTAACCGGCTGCAATTCTATGCCTAACATCAACATCAATGCCGCCATCCTTTTGTAGCATCGATCCTAAATATCGGAAAGTCTCCTTCTTAGCCACCACTTGCCCGTCAAGGCTAATGTCACCATCATCATGTGTAGCCATGCTGAAAGCGCATGTCATGTACTCAGTCTTCTTCCTACTAAGTCTGAAGCCTTTCGACTCTAACGTGTCCTTATACAGCTCTAACTTCCTATTTACCCCTGCCCTACTCTCGTCAACTAGTACGACATCATCAGCAAAGAGCATACACTAAGGGATATCACCTTGTATGTCTCTTGTGGCCTCATCCATCACCAAGGCAAATAAATAAGGGCTCAATGTTGACCCCTGGTGTAGTCCTATTTTAATTGGGAAGTCGCTGGTATCGTCCCCACATGTTCGGACACACGTCATCGCATCCTTGTACATATCCTTGATGAGGGTAATGTACTTAGATGGGACTTTGTGCTTTTCTAAGACTCACCACATGACATTCCTCGATACTCTGTCATAAGCCTTCTCAAGGACGATAAAGACCATGTGCAGGTCTTTCTTTTGGTCCCATATCTAAATAGC
>BKCP01009403.1:229138-243737 GCA_008636005.1 Striga asiatica | reverse complement strand
AAACCACTCCAGATAACAGCAATAAGATTCCCTTTCATTCAGGCAAACAATTTTGTTCTCCCACAACTCAACTCTATTACAAATGTTGTTGTATTGTGACACAGACAAGGAGCTTTTCGTAGCAATTAATTTTAAAAGTTATTAAAAAGGCATAACTGTAAGACATCTACCAAAATCACCAGTTTCACCTTTTTATTTATTTTGTTATAGAGATGAACAAATATCCCACACTTAATCAACTGAAAAACTACACTGACTAAATCAAATTGAAGTGTCAAATGTAACTTTTATTTGCAATAGCACCAGGCAGCAGCAGCAGTTACTCATGTTGCAATTATGCACAAAGATAACCAAACTAGACAATTCTTGTATGGATCAGTTTAACCGTTCTGTGCGTCGTCGACCCATATCATAATTTTTAATGAAAATTAATACTTAGCATATATAATGTATTTATATTTATGCTTCTATCATCTTGTAAAATGATTACGCCATTTCACTTTCAAAATATACATATTTATTGAAAAAATATGTTTGTTTAACAATTGCCTTACTAACCAAACTAACATTACTCAAATATCATACTTTAAAATATACTATAAACAAAATTTCAACATGTAGTGTAACTGTAAGTATGCATATTTAATAAGCAAAATGTCTGACCAACGGTGAGATAGCTCTAAACGATTAGACTACCTAAGAACATCTCCAGTGCGGGACTGTTGAGTCCAAAAAATACGTGCCACATGAGTACTTTCAACATCAGTCTTTATTTCTTTCTCTCCAATGCTAACTGTCTAGGCCCATTTTCTTTTGACGTGGCCTGACCACTTTCTCACCCACTGTCTGGAGGTAGAAAGTCTCCGTAACAGCGTGACTCAGCACAATCATGCCAAAATCTTAAGAAAACGTGGGAAAAAAATTGCGCCAACAAATATGAGGTATTTTTCTGAACATAAATTTATAAGTCTAACTAACTACCTACCATTTAACATTTAAGTCATATATTTATGTTATCGCGATATTACTAATAAATACAAAAGGTATTTACGAAATACTCTTTACATTATGTAAAATAATATTTATTACATATATTGCATATATATATATAATACTATTTGTTTAAAAAATTTATAAAATTTAGGCAAGAAGCATACGAACACTTATAATTATTTTAATTTGTAAAGTATAAATTATGAAAATTAGATAAATAATTTAAACTAAAATCTTTAATAAAAAATAAAATAAAATTTTATAAAAATACCTGTCAAGAACACCTGTCAAATCATTAAATAATGTGGTTTTGTTGGTTATCGGTAACTAAATAAATATTAGTTGAAACATTAAACTATTTATTAATTAAATTTAATTTTAAATAGTGAAGACATTGAGTCTGGATTGGAGTTGGTTCTAAATTCTATGTCAATGTCAAGTACATTTATTTGATATCCATTATGTAGCATCAATTTTTGAATGTCAATAATAGAGCACTTGAGATGCTCTAACACCACCACCATTTGTACTACCCAATTTTTTTTCTCAACAATCCACATTCTAAACTCCATCACAAACCAGAAAACATATCTCAATCCCAAGTTTCATCCCACATAAAACCACCCTAAAACCCGAACATTTTTCAGAGCAAACTATACACTCACCCTAGTCTCCACACACTCACTACATGACCAAAACCTAAACGAAACACTTCAAACTCAACCTACACAACACAACACACACATATATGTATACTAAAACTCAAAAAAACAACACCCCAAAAAAAAAAAACCTATTTTCCTCACCGGGCCTCGCCTAACCTTGAGACGAGAGCCCCCTTTAGCTGTTCCTGCGTGAAAAACCGACCCTCCATCTTAACCGTCGCTTGTTGTATCATAATATCGTTCACAACCGACACACTAGCATGATGCACGTCTAAATCGAGCTCCCTAAGCGCCACCATCAACTTAGCCGCCGGATGATTCCTCTTCCCACATTGCACCCGAATCATGGCATCCCGTCCCATGATCTTCACTTCAACCTCAACATCCCCAAACCCAACCCCCCCACCACCGCCACCCGAGATAACGACTTCTTGATTCCCGTTAAGCTCGAGCCTTCGCCGAAGTTCTTCCCTGTCGGCCTCTGCCGCCAAAAGCCTCGACTTGAGTTCGTTTATATACGAGATGGCGTCACCGAGAAGGGAAGCCTTGTCCATTTTCGAAACGTTGGGGACAACTGCTCGGAGGGCGTAGAATCTCTGGTTGAGCTTCTCACGTCTCTGTCGTTCGGCCTCCACGTGGTTGAGCGGCTCCTCCCGGCCGTTGGCGGGCTTCCGGCCGCGCTTCCGTGGCTTTTTCTCCGGCGGGGAGGGGATTGCGGTGGTGGTGGCGGCGGCGGCTAGGTTGCTCTCGACTTCACGAGCTATGGAGGGCTCGATGTCCGATTGGTCGGAGTCGATTATGGTGCAGCAGTCGTCGATTTTGACGATGGCGCCGGAGGTGAAGGAGAGCATGCCTTCATCGTTGTTGTTGATGATGCTGCATCGGGTGATGGGGGAGGATCGTTTTTTTGGGTTAGGGTTGTTGAAGTTGAGTATCTCGCCGGATTCGGGCTTGCAGAGCCCGGTGGTTTGGAGGGATGGGGTGGTAGAGTTGAGGCCGAATTCGGAGAAGTTGAGATCCTTGCTTGGGAGGGGAGCGTGGGTCAACGCGCCGGGATTGGGGATTTGGTCGCCTAATTGAACGATTTGAGGGTTGGGGATTATTGGGGTTGGGTGACCGATGTTGGTGGCGGCGGCGGCGGTGGTGGTGGTGTTATTCAGTGGATCCCTCAGATCCGTGGCGGCGGTGGCGGAGGAGGAGGAGGGGTCGGCGAGCCAGAGGGCGGCCGGGTCGTGGTCGGCTGGGGGACCGGAAGCAGGGCCGGATTCGGGTCGGTTGAAATTGAACAGGGTTTTCACTATCCGGGTGAGATCCGAGTTCTGGAAGATTACCTCGGTGGAGCCGAGCTCGACGACGCCGGTGGAGGAGGGTATGCAGACGAGGGTCTGGAGGCCGAACTCGTAGGCCTGGCGGGCACGGCTGCAGGGGGAGGTGGCGAGCCTCTCGGGGCCGGTGACCCAAACAGGGCTCGAGGAGTACAGAGCCTGGCCCGGGATGCCGGACCCGGAGACGAAGGACTGGGTCATGGATATGAGGAAGAACCACTCGGTGTCGGTGACCTCCTCGTCGATGGCGTCTTCGGCGACGGCCTGCGGGCCGGAGACCAGGGAATTGAGTTCCCGGAGGACCCTCTTCCGGTGCTGCTGCTCGGACGGGGATGACGAGGTCCGGCGCTTGGCCTTGTCCTCCTCCCCCTTGTAGAAGCCGTCGCTCCAGCCCAGCACCGGCGAGTCGCCGTAGTCAACGGTCGAGGACTGCCAGAAGATGGCGTAGGTCCAGGTGTCGCGAGCGCTCTCAATCAGGGCCAGCAGGCGCTTCTGGAGGGTTTCCTGAATGAACTGGGCGCGGCCGGCGGAGGTCCTCGGTTGGTCTCCGGCGGGCGGCGGATGATGAGGGGGAGGAGAGGACGCCACGGAGAAAGCGGTCTGCGGGGCAATAACGGATGTGAGCCAGAAGGAAGACGGATCCGAAGCTGGGGACATGAACGCCTCCATCACGGCGGCGTCTCCCTTCGCCACCGCCGGAGCAGCGGTGCTCCATAGATTCATCGGCAGAGATTAAAAAGGAGCTGAAGTAAAATGAAATTGACAATTAGTGTTGAGCAATTTAAATTTATGTGATATTGTTATGGTTTTGTGGGCTTGAGAGAGAGCGACAGAGAGTTGAGTGGTGCAGAGAGAGTTGGAGACGATGAAGAAATGGAGTGTGGGACTGCGTGCATTAAGTGTAAGATTTTTTATTTTTATTTTTTATTGTAATTTTTGGTTTAGAGATTAGTTAATTTGGTGTGAATTTAAGCTGAATTTGGGTGTTATTAGTTTGGGATTGGTTGGGTCCACAGTCAAAAGTACAAGTTTTAAAATAAAAGTAGCTTATAATTTAACTATTAAATAATTTATAAACTGTCTATTCTACGTTTACCCAGTATAATAACTTTCGCATGAGTGGTAGGAAGGAATGACATGAGAATGAATGATCATTCCCTTACTCATTCTTAATTCCATGATTGATATATTTTTTGGGAAGGAATGACCATTCCAATGGGAATGGCAAAACCCATCTCCATGGGATTAGCATTCCATAGTAAATGGAAGGTTTTCTCATTCCCATTTGTGTAAGAATTAATTTTTTAAAATATAAAATTAATAAATAATAATAATAAATAAATATATAATATATATTATAAATCATGATTAAAATATATTAAATAAAATTATTTTTTATAAAAAAGTTCAAATAAAAACATTGAAAACTTAATTGTATTTATATTTTAATTAGATATATTAAATACTTATATAAAAATAAAACTAAAATAAGTATTTATATATAATTTAAAAATATATTATTTTATTTTTATATATTATTAAAAATATATTATTTTTTATATTATTAAACAATATATTATTTTATTTTTATATATTATTAAAAATATATTATTGTATTTTTATATATTATTGAAAAATCATTAATATATAATTTATTAAAAGTATATTATTTTTTAAAAAAAGCTTTTATTATTTTTATAATAAAAAATAATAATGTCATACCATTCCAGTCCTATTCTTTCTGCATACCAAACGCATCAATGACAAAATATGTTTCATTCCATTCCCATAATTATTCCATTCTGTAATTCATTCCATTCCTACGAAATTCCATTATATCATACCAATCATGCCATTAAGTAGATGTTCCATGAACCTTAACATAAAATAATTTTTTACACAATACATTTTCCTTAGGAAATGTTGTTAGTTATGTTTTTTAATGGGCAGATAGTCATTTTTTTTCTTATAAAAATATACCTATACATGAAAATGACCTAATTTATTTATATTATATTTAGAATTGTAACATTTAAGTATAGAATTCATATATTTATTGAAAAAATGTAAATAGTCAAACCATTCTATTGATTTTACTATTATCCAAAGTTAAACATCAATGCAATTTGTTTTTTAAAGATATATTGATGCGATAATTTCGTTCAAATTAATTACAATATTGTTGCGCTAATGTACGTTATTTTATTCATAATGTACATGGCTTTTAGGTGAAAATTATTTCCAAAAAATACATTGATTTCATCTAAAATTAATTACAAATATAATAAAATTTGTACACAGTATAAGAAATAGTACTAGTGAATTAGGAAGTACAAGTGATTTAAGAAATCTCATTTCGTAGAATGAACTAAATGATAATATAACATATTTTGTATTTAATGTCCACCGTGCAAAATGGACATCGATCACATTATAGTTTGATGTTTAATTCCCATTTACATGGAAATCACCAAATGTGGCATGTGTCTTCAACTTACAAAGTGAACTAAGTTATTTTAACTCATAGTAAACGTATTCAAAGTTGTTTAAGTCTACAATCATAGTATGGGGCTGTCATGTTATTTAAGTCTACAATCATAGTATTTCAATTCCGAAATTAAAAGTCAATTATTTTAAATTAATTAGACCAATCAATCCACCGATCCAACATTATTTGAAACAGCTCTTATGTTAAGAAAGGAAATGTTCGGATAGTTGGTAGTGAATTTTAATAATTGATTTGATTAACTGATTATATTAACTATTTATAAAATAATTGTTTGGTAAAAAGTGAATTGTATAATTAGTTTGGAAATTTTATATTTACATGTTATTCAACGAATCTCCTCTTTTTAAAACGTCGTTATTGAGCTAAAAAGTTAATCAAATAAGTTCTTTTATCAAATAAATTAATTGGCGAATTTGACAAGTCAAACCTCGAAAATAGTTCAATCTGCTAATTTTATATAAATCCACTAACATTCAAGTGAGGCCTAAATGTTGAAAGGTTATTAGAGCAAAGATAAAAATGGGTAAATTAGATGCTATCTGTTTAGATAGCGTCCACGTGAGACATGAGTTGATTAGACGATCAAATTAATGAATTTACCATATAAATGTAAATTAATAAAGTATGTTTGGTGAATATTGAAAAAATAGAACAATACCAAATATCATATTATTAGTTAATGTTTTGTATAAGCTAGGATAACAATAAATTTAGCTACCATAATTTCATCTTAAGTTTATAGCTAATAGGCTGCTTAACTGCAACTTAATTTNTGTATTGCCTTGTCGCTCTTTAGCATTTATTATATCTCAAGAAAAAAATCTTTTTATAATTGAAATAATTTTATTACTTATTTTTACACCATCGCAATTGGAAAATTAATTTTGAAATATACCATGTCTTAATGATTGTTACGGCTTATTGCTAGAGATTTCAAGTCTCTCTATGATGTGATCTAAAATTATCATAAGTCTTTATCATGAAGTTTACTTATCAAATGTGAAGAATAATCAAACTTCATCTTGTGTACACTAAAAATAAAGCCATCCTCCAACCTATCATGTCAAAAATCACGAATTATTGGGTGAGACAGTTTAACCATTAGGCGAATTAATCCACCATACTCCATGTATAAAAATGTATATTTATACTATCAATTGTCATATTTTATTATACTTTTATTTATGATATGTTAAAAATATGATATTTTTTAATAAAAGTATGCATAACAATTAACAGTAGAACAAATATGTAGGGCTGACGGTTAAATCGGACTGACACAAGATAATACCAAAATTAGGAGCGGAATTGGTGAAACAGCCCATTGTTATGAAACTTTAGTTTACAAAGAAATACAGTTGTCTTCTTCATTCTATAAATGTTAATAATAATTGCAAATCGTCTTGCTTATAGTTTGAATGAAATATGAAAATATGAACTTTAGTTTACAAAAAAAACTAGTGTGTAGCCCGTGCTATGCACAGGTAACAATATTAAATATTGATTATAAATAAGTGTCGAGTTCGAATCACCCAACGAAAGAAGTGGGGAACCACTATTGATCCTCTTTTAGAAGAGCAAGAAAAAATATTATAAATTAAATATGAGGGTAAACAATATTGAATAATAATTATACATTAAAAATGTGAGGTTAACATGTGATATAATTTGCCCTATATCAGTTTATTATACACCATAAAAAATTAGCTTGTACAGGAGAACATAAAATTCAAAGTGATAATAATATTTGAAAAAACTTTCTGTGCTATGTTCTTGATCACAAAGTAGTTCGGTTGTTGTCTCAAGACTTGGAGCCTGAGCCACACCTTGCTGAACTGGTGATGAAGATAAAGGAGCTAGCAAAATGTCATTTAATCTGCTCCTTTCATTATGCTCCTGACTTGTTTTAGATGTTGTTTTTTTATCTTGTTTGGTTCTGTATTAGTATTGGTATGTTCATCCTTTTCTAGTTCTATTTTTCTAGTTTATTTTCGGATTAGGGGTGTCGTTTGGGCGTTCCCATAGGTTGGCCTTGATCTGTTTTCAGGCTATGTCAATTTGTGGTCAGTTGATTGCTCGATTGTAAGAACCTTCTTTGAGTTTTTATTCAAGTTATTTGCCGGTTTAAAAAACAAAAAAAAAAACACAATATTTGAAAAAACATTAGGAATTAGATAGTGAAAATTAGCTTCTAGCTTCTTTTAAAAAAAATCTTACCACAAATCAGGAATTTATATTACTAATTAAACATACAAAATGGATTTATATTAGTAATTAGACATTAGAGTGAATTAGTTTTTTTTTTTTTAAAATTATTAGTTATTATTTTAAATAATCAGTTACAATAGATAAGTGATCAGATTTTTCAAATTCACTCCGATGGATTCTGTAAGTTTATAATGGCATGCGATGGGATGATATTGACTTTTTAAACTTACAGAATTGATATTTTTTTAAGCTTGTCGAAACAATTTTCAAATTTATATATGGGATTCTGTAGGTTTATGATAGCATGCAATGGGATGATATTGACTTTTTAAACTTATCGAAATTTATGGAATGATGCCGAAACAATTCCCACATTTTAAGGTCAATATTTAATGCTGCCCGTATTTAAGTTAAAAAAGAATTGCCATGAATGGCATGTAATTAATGCTAGGGAGTTTGACTAAGATGTGACTTACTATTTTTAAAAAATGTTAATTCTTATTATATATATATAGATACAGTTGTCTTCTTCATTCTATATATAAATGTTAATAATAATTGCAATTCTTCTTGCTTATAGTTTGAGTGAAACTAGTAATCAACCTGTGCATTTGCACAAATACAAATTCATAGAAAAGAAAATAAGAAAAAACAAAAATACTAAATCATAATTTAATTCAAGAAAAAATATTAATTAAGAAAAGAATTCCAAATACTATTAAAAATTATTTTCTATACAACATTTATATTTTATATACAATATTTTAATATAACGCCTTAAAAAATTTGGCATCTCTTGATTAGGTAATGCTTTTTAGTTAAGTGACATTAGTAACATAATATTGCCCCATAACATTTGGATTGAGAATAAGAAAAAATATATAAAATTCGAATATGGCAACATGATAATGAGATATATTGGTGTTTGAAATATAATTCATTATTAATGATTTACACAATTAGATATATTGTATTTTCTTGTAGGTGGATATATATATATATATATATATATATATATTGCAATAGATGACTGGATATTTTTAGTTTTATTTCTTAATTATTTGATTTGTAATTTGGAATCTGAATTATTGTGTGAATCATTTTTACGTACTCAAGCATAAAAAAAAATTGAATATATATATATATATAATACATATATAAATAATTATTTTGTTACATTCATTCAACAAATAAGTAAAGTGAAAAGGAAATAGGCATGAATCCTGTCAGATCATATCGAAGAATGAGCATTACATCATTTTGGAATCTAAATTATTGTATAAAACTATTTTTATGTAATCAAAGATAAATGAAATTTGAAAAGGAAATAAGTATGAATTCTTCCAAATCAGATCAAATAATGATTTTTACATAATGTGACTAATGAGGAAAAAGTGATAAAAAACGTTACACAATTGAGATGAGTAAAGCAACAAATAAAAAATAAATAAATTAAATATTTTGTAACCGAATGTAACAGTTTTAGGTGGTATGTGAAAACTAATAAAATTGAATGTTGAAAGTTTTGGAGGGATAGTAAAATTTAATGCATAAAACTAATAAAATTGAATGTTGAAAGTTTTGGAGGGATAGTAAAATTTAATGCATGACAATATAATTTAATGTTTTGTTGCTCCTCTTTATATATATATATATATATATATATATATATATATATATATATATATATATGAAAATATGATTGATGACAGTTATTTTCTCCATTCTAATGAAAGATCATAAATTAACGCTATAAAAGTTAGTAAATGAAAATCATATACAATTACATATCCATATATATAAAAGTAGGATCAAATGAGAATAAGAGATAATTAAAGAAATAAGATGAATTATAGTCGTTGAAAATGGTATATCAACATTCGTCAAACACTACAACACTGGTGAAGGGGGCAATGACATTCCTATAATTATGAGTACTTTTGATTTTTCACGTTAAGGAATTTTCGTCATTGCGCAAAATACGTTGGGACGCTATTATGCATTTTCACAGGCATTAATGTGCATTCCGTCAAATACTATTGTACATTCTGTATTGCGGTGGCATTTTGGTGAATTCTTGAACTTTTAAACTTGTAGTCGACGACAATTATGTAATTTCGTAAAAATAAGACGGTATTTTTAATGTGCATATCTACACATGCTATTGTAATTTCACTTATAGCTATTGTGAAGTTATCAAACTTTTGATAAATTACACATTTATCCAAGACTTTTTCTGAAATTGTAGATAAGTTTCCGAGACTTATCAAAATTTCAAATATATACTCAACTCTTTTTTAAATTTTTTAACAGTATCGAGGTATTTATTTGAGATTTTAAAAAATCTTACAAAATCTTAAGGTATTTAACTTATTTGAGACTATGATTTGATAATTACAAACAGCCAACAGCTGAGTACAAGCAGCCAATAGCTGAAAAAGTGGGAGGACAGGTCAAAAGACCACCTAGAACCGACCCCAACGGGGTAAACTCAATAACACTAAAAACACACCAAACAACAAAAGAAAAAACAACAACACAAGACCCCCACAGGGTAATTCCCGAGTGTCGGACCCCCACAGATTAATGAAAATGACACTCGGGTGCACTGAGGCCAACGGCCCAAACCTAAAACACAAATACAAACACGAAACAAACACAGACAAAACAAACACAAAAAAATCAGGAATAACAACCTAAAGAAAACGAAACCAACAGAGCCCTCCCCCAGCGAACAAACAATCCCAACCAGTAGTGGACGATCGACACAAGAAAGATCCCAGCCCGAGAATCCGCTACCGAAACTGCATAATGCCTTACAGTAGAAGAACCCGAGCCCCGAACCAATCCCAGAATCGACCCATCGTCAATCGAAAGAGCCGCAACCGACCCTCACACCGGCCCCACCCGAGCTCGACGAGCTCGAAAGAACCTGGTCCCCCGCCGCCTAACACCACTAGGCAGACGGGCTCGCGCAAAGGTAAATCGCACCCTTAACCCCAACCACCGCGACAGCCAAGCCGCAGCAACCGGAGCCCTGTCCCACCCCTCAGTACGTGCGTCGCTCCATTCAACCACAGAGCTCCGACGACCAGAACCCCAGCCCCACCGGAGCAGGCAAGCCCGTCGGAGAAGCATAACCCAATCGACAGTAGAAAAGGCAAAATTGACCGGACTTACCTCCATAGAGCTGCTCCCGCCGACAATTGAAATGGAGACTCGAACCACCTATGAGTCGCCGAACCTGGAGGCCGCCGCCGCCAAGCGAAGCCACCTCTGCCGCCAATCGACCGAACCCCAACCGCGGAGCATCCAAGGCTTAAACGGAGCCACACTTAGTAGGGGAGGGCCAGGCGGTCAAGGACGACTCCTGGCCGTTACCTTGCCGTCATCGGAGGAGGCAAAACGAGCAAATTGAAGGAAGAGCTGATTTGGGGGTAGGGTTTTTTTTTTTTATTCGCGCAGAGCTTGCCTTCTATACTAGTTTTTGTTCAATCCAAATATCACCTCTAGACTTAAGAATTCATAAGATTCCTCCTAATTTTGAAAATTTTAAAAAGTTTCAATTATTAAANTTTACTGACATTGACATCAGTTGGATCCAATATATTTGCATCTACGTTGAATAAGATAACATCTTTTTCTACAATTATTTCTTTCCCTGGCATGTATTTATTTTTATTAATTGTCCAACCATATATAATGGATCATCCATATAGCCATAATTGACATCTGCGAAGCTTTTCTTTTCACAACTAGGTTTCGTTAGCTACACCGATCGAAGCGAAGGGATTGCTCCGAGTCTCAAACGGTCTGTGTCTGATACCACACCTGCCAAGACCTTTTCTCGCTCCTCTCGCTTTGCTCTACGCCTACCTTGGCTCATTGGCCTATGACCGGAAAGCGCTTCGTCCACTGTTTTGGGCAGAAAGTTTTTTTCTATTTATATTCGACATTTAATTAATCTTATTTATTAGCAAATGTTATATATGAACAATTTATATTTTTATTTTTTGTGTACTCAATGTATAATATTCACTAACTATAAATTCACTTAAATAGAATGATTTTGACTGCAGATTGACTAGATATACTTTTACTAATACATTAATATTAATTTTATAGTAATCTATTGACACAGTTGAAAAAGAAAATATTATGAAAATTGATTTGATTACATATAATATCATCTATGGTTGTAGATATTAATTTAATTAATTATATTCTTCGATCATAGTACTTAAGATATATTGTAAAATAATCAGAATAACTATGTCTTCTCCCGTAAAACCCCTTTTCCCCTCCTGTAACCTAGTTTCGGCGCCGGCAAAATTGTGCCTCTCTCAGCGTCCATCTGGCTAGCTGGTGGACTGCTCTCCGCCGCCCCTCCAAGATTCTAGTTGTGGCAATACTACCTTTCGTCTCTCCGGCTGTGGGGTGAGGATGGAGGTTTTAGGCGGATTTCGCAGATCTGCACTTGAAGGCCGCCGGAGCTCCTTGGTGGCGAGGATGGGCAGAGTGCGGCACCAGAGGGTGGACGCGGCTCTAGATGCTTGTGTCGTCCTTGTCCAGGTCTTCCCTTCAAGCTTTTGCTGTCAGCCTCGTCTCAATTACTGCGGATTTACAGGTAAAATTTCGGATCTCTGTTCGCCGGAGCTTTAGAGTGGCAGCGGGTGGGTTGGGGTTTGTTTCCGGGGGTTGGGTGGGGAGCTTGGCTTTGGGCTTTGGTCGGGGCATCTATTCTCGCCGGGCTTAGAAGTCAGCCCTGTTGCGGATCTTCGGGTTCTGCCGGAGTCTGGTCACCGGCACCTCGGTTGTGCAGGGGTGTTGGGTCGGGGTTCGTCCTTTCGGGCTGGGTGGATGGGTGGTCGTTTCGGGCTAGGCTCGTCCATCGGGCAAGGTCGAGCGGCAGATCGTTGACGCCATTCGTCCCCCTCCTCTCCTTTCTCTATTCCTGAGTTCGCGGGAGGCCGACCATTCCCAAAGTTGGCTAGTGGTGATAGGTAGTTTCGGAACGGTATCGGATTGGCTAGTGGTGTTAGCCGGTTGGGGGCCGATTGTGGTTTCTTGCGGTCGGTGTGCGGGTTGGTTGATTGGATTGTTCTGAGGCTAGGGTCATCGTCTTACTAGGCCTTCTGTAGTGGCGGGAATATTATCAGAGCTTCGGAGCTCTCCTTGGAATCGACTTGGTCTGCTGGCTTTTTCGGAAGTTCTGCTGAGGGAGGCTATGTTCTTAGTTTTTGTTTGTATGTGTTTGTCTTTGTTATGTTTTGTTTTGTGTTGTCTGTATTGGTGTTTGTATCAGCATTTGTGTTTTAGGTCTGGGCCGTTGGCCTCAGTTCGTCCGAGTGTATCCATATTATCCTGTTGAGATCGTACACTCGGACATTACCCTGTTGGGGTCGTTTTCATTTGTTTGTTTGTTTGTTTGTTTGTTTTTTATTCTCCCCTTGGGAGTTTCTAGGGTCCTAAGTATTTTCCCGTTGGAATCGGTTCTAGGCGGGCTTCAGTCCTGTCCTCCCAGTCTTCTCCGTTGTTGGCTGCTTGTATTCAGCTGTTGGCTGTCTATATTCAGCTCGTGGTTGTACCTTTGCACATTTGTGCGNTCAAGTATCATAATTTAAATTATAGTACTTGCTAATAATGGAAATATATATTATAACTAGTTAACTCATTATATAGGTTGAAAAAATAAATTAAATAAATAAATATAAATTAAAAATATAAAAATAAAAATATAATATTTACTCATGAAAATTTTGTGTTGCATAAAAAACTAAGGATTAAAGTTACTAAAAATTAAAATTTAATTATCGAACATTTTAACATTTGATGCACTTAGAATTATAATAAAGGAAGATATATATTATAGGTTAAACGTTGATCAACTATGGAGCAATGTGCATATTATGAATTGTTAAAAAGCTTATAAGACTAAGATAATCGACAATTTTATAAATACATGTACGTAACTTGTATGCAAATATCATTGATCTTATACAATTAGAATATTTAATAAAATTATAAATAATAAAAATTATATATTAAAAGTCAAGACCTACTAAAAAAATAAAAAAAAATAAAAAAAAATAATAATAATAAATAAATTTTATATTATTATTGAATTGAATAATGTGTCGAAAAGAATTGAGTGTTGTATTAAATAATTTAATAATATTTAAATAATTGAATATTTTCTATACTAATATCAATGCTAGCGTAATGTGAACAGTCTAAGAAAAACAAGTAAATGAATTAAGGAAAAAGTACATCCCAAAAATTTAATTAGCGTATGGATCTTTCTTTTTTCAACAAAAATTTAATTAGCGTATGAATCGCCAACGTAATATGTCAGTTCTTTTATTCTAGAAGAACTAAATGAGTTAGGAAGTTAAAAAAAAAAAAGGAAAAGAAAAAAGAAATAGTGGCTAGAGCCTAGATTCTTTACCTATAAAGCAATTTCTAAAAAATTTAATTAAAAAATACTGTCATATTTCGGGAAAATAAAGTATGGACATTTTCGAATTACAAATGACAAATTCAATGGCTGATAAAGACAGAGCAAATGAATTTTGACAGAAAATAGTCTTTCCGAATAAATTAATCCTTTCATATACTTCCTATTTCCTTTTAGTGGCAAATAAACAAATAAATCAAACACTTGTTGTAGCTGAAGTTAAATAACAAATCCATTAGACCAATCTATTTACTAGTGTTATATGGAACTAAAATTTACCATTTTTCTTTTATAGAATCAATAGAATTTATTAGTGAGGTTCGAATTGTCAATTAAGTCTATTTTCGTGAACAAAATTGATAAATTTCTTTTATGTTGAATAGGTTTGTAACATACTACTTAAAAATATGTGACAAAATATGCACTACCTTATATATCTTTT
>BKCP01009403.1:217355-229123 GCA_008636005.1 Striga asiatica | reverse complement strand
ACAATAGATGAACTCCATTAAATCAAATTTGAACAAACGTTCAATACAAGCCGGATACACAACCGAAAGAAAAACACAATGAGAGAGCTACTCACATGTGAGTGGTCCAATGACACAAACCAAACATACGAACTTTAGGTAGGGATACACCCCTGAGACCTAAAGACGTGAAACCACAAAGACTAACTGAACAATACAACCCAACAACCATCTAAAACCAAAAGACAACAAGACCATAAACCATACAAGCATTAATCAAACAAATCAATTATCAAACACATATACAATACAAAATATAACCTACCTAATATATTATAAGAGAGAAATGCTATTGGTACATAATATTATACATAGAAGTGTACATAACATTCGCATTGAGTGAGTTCTACATAACACTCACATTGAGTGGGTAGAACCCACTCAATGTGAGTGTTATGTACACCATGTACATTTATTATGTACTTGTAGCATTTTTCATTATTAAAAGATTGAGATTTCAGGGTACAATATGTCTTATTCTTGCTTTGAGTAACTTAGTCCGACCCATGGGCCCCAACAATATAGTTAAATACCCCTATATATAATTGCAGAATGCGTTGAGACCAAGTGGCAGACTCGCACGTTCGGAATCCTATGTGGCAAAATGTCATGTTTCATGGCTAGGCTTAAATAAAATCACCTCATAAATATTTGAAAATCCAAGGGCATTTAAGAGATCGGCGTTCAATCCGGAATCAAGTCTCCTAACCTCAGAAGTACGTTCAATGGAGAAGAAGGCCAAGAAGAAGAAAAAAAGGTGGTGGTTCCTCTCCAAGAAGTAAAGAGACACCATCCATGTTAGAGTAGGGTACCCGGCGTTCCAATCTGATTGGACGTATTCTACTTGTAAATACAGTCTATTGGAATTATATTATGAATAAGGCATTTCTTTATCTTAAGAGAAAGGATTTATCTTATAAATACACTTAAGATAAAATCCCTAGATCACTTATGGTTATAAGGTATGGTTGCGCATAGAGATGGTGATCATGGAACATACCTTGAAAGCCGTGATCTTAAATACAGTTCCAAGTCGATGGATGTTTCGAGATGGGATATCGAATAATCCATAAAAGACTTGCACATAGTTTGTACGCTTGTTGGACAAGAATGTTGCATTCCATCAACATTAGCGTGTGACGCAAATACATTTATGTGGGTGCTTGTTAGAGAACAAGTTCACTGAACATGACCGTATGAAAATTCTTAATGAAGAATTATTTTAGTTAATAATCTGTCGAATAAGAATTTTCATGTTACAATAGTACATGACTAATCCTAAGACTTGAGGCACAATGGTAACTTTGTGCATATTACATTCTACTTTGATTTATCCTTTTGGTAGCTAGCACTATCGTATAAAGGGATATTTTGGGTATTATGTTAATATGTATGGAAGTTTGTTAGTGGCCAATAAAGGATTCGACACTTATGAAGATAAGTGAATTTCCTATGTGTTTCATAGTTATTAATCCAAAGTCCTTGGCCAAGGCAGAGATGAATAGTGATTCATAAACGGGTTAATAAACTTGAAATAGAATCATAGTTATTAAGTCAATTTGGGTTTCGACAAAATCATACCCAAGACTTAATCGGGAAATTAGATGTCGAAAGGATTTTACATGTATGGAGTTGTAATTGAAATAGGTTTACTCGCTATTCACTTAATACTAGATTCATGCTGCTTGCTAGGTGTTACCATGATATGTGGGTTCTAGAATTAAAGAGTTAATTCAAGAATAAGAGTTAATTAGATTTAACTCAAATTACAAAGTGTTGTAAACCCACTACTAGTATTAATAGTGAACCTAAAAGGTCACACTAATTATGAACAAAGGTAAAGATTGTATTTTTAATGGTTAGAATTAATTGATAAATATCTAATTTGATTAGATGTCAATTAAAGGAATATATTAATCAATAAGATTGATTAATTACATTTTGGATATTACTTTAGTAATTAAGGTAATTACTAAATTAATAAAGTTGAATTTTAAAATAGGATTTTAAATTTCAAAATCCAAAATAATAATAATATGATTATTATAATATGGATAAAAATTGGGAAAATGATATAATAATAAAGTCTTGAGAAAGATTCTCAAGATTTATTATTCAATTATTATTTATATCTTTAAATATGATTTAAGGATTAAAATAATAAATATGATTATAATAGATGGTTGGTAATGGTGGTTATGAACAACCAAACATAGATTATTATTTTCAAAGTCAATAGTTAGTAAACATTATTTAAATAAAATATGATTTTATTTAAATATTACTAAATATTGATTATTTTATGCTAAAATGTTTAGTATAAATAGATGCAAAATGTTTGCAAATATTGAAAAGTGATTTTGTGAGAAAATCAAAGAGAGAAGAAAGTGTTCTTCAAGAAAGTGTTCTTGATAATTCCCAAATTATATCTATATATATATTCCTATACAAGAAAACCGAGACATTTCTACTAGCGAAGAAAGGTCGTCGGAACCGGGCTTCATAGGGTGGATACGATTAGAGGGAAGACACTTGAATTCCTAAAGCGAGTAACCTCAAGCCGTTGAAGTTACAACCGGGAACCGATTCCCACAATCCACATCTTTGGTGAAGGAGTTCAAGACACTCGGTAAATATTTCGTATTAGTATTTACTTTATTGTAACAAATCAAAATTTGTATATGATGCATGTTTTAAAGATGACGATCAGTTAATTCGCAATTAGTATGTACGGGTGTTGTATTTATACGATAAATACTTACTTTAAAAATTTTAAATTCCGCTGCGTACAGCCCGTACGGTACTAGCGAACCCAACAATCCAATCCTCTCAAATCATTTTTCTCAAATCATTCCAAGAATATCAACAACGTTTGATCCACGAAAAAGCTCTCAAGCCATCGAGTCAACGTAAAACTTTTGGATAGTTTTGGCTCATATCGAGGAGCTTTACAGATAGTTTAGGCTCATATCAAGGAGCATCGTGGACAATTTAGGCTCATATCAAGAAGCATTTGAATTTGAGGATTTGATGGAGCTCTTCATGTAAATTGCCCCCACAGAATTGGAGAAGAATATGGAAGACCGCTTTTTTTTCCTCCATACGGATGTTTGATGAACACGATGATTTTCGACGGCTTCATGGCTTTGGGAGACATCATCCTTCGTTGCCCCTGTGTATACTTTCTTCAAATAGGTCTTCATACATCTTCAAAGATTTTTAAACTTGATTTAAAGAGAAGAGATGAGAGGTATGGATTGTCCCACTGGCGTGCCAAATTCGCAACAACAAAATTTATTTCAATTTCCATTAGGCATGCCAAATTTGTAACAAGAAAATTTATTTCAAATTCCATTGGGCGTGCCGAATTTGTAACAACGAATTTTATTTCGAGTCCCACTAGGCGTGCCAAATTTGTAACAACAAAATTTTATGAACAACATAAAACTTTTGTACAACTTGATTTTATTTTAATCAAACGATTTTGCAGGTACAATATATATTTATCTCATCTTATTCTTCTCTTATTGAATTTGGATTTGGATCTTCGATAATGGATTTTGACTTGCATAACATTGTCTCAAGGGCTTGAGAACTTTTTCCTGGATCAAACGTTATGTTGGTTGAACTTCTCAACGAATGCGCTTGAATGTTGCTTGAACGTTGTTGATATTCTTGGAATGATTTGAGAAGAATGAATGCCTCCTCTTTATTTATTGTAGACAGACCGCCACCTCTTTTTCTTCTTCTTGTTATTCTTCTCCATTGAACGTACTTCGGAGGTTAGGAGATTTGATTCTGGATTGAACGTCGATCTCTTAAATTCTCCTGGATTTTCAAATATTTATGAGGTGCGTTTGATTTATGAGGTGTTGATTTCTGACTTTTAGGAAAACCTCATTTATAGCTGTAGGAGGGAAAGTTTTGGAGAAGAACACTTCAATTTGATTGGTCCTTCAATATAATCTCTTTTCTTATACGAAGATTTGTCCTCATCATAAGATTTGAGTTGGTGGGCAAGACATATTTACTTTATTAATTAAATATCTTATTATCTTGGATTTATGTTAAAAAATAAACAAAGACATTAATTAATAAAATATTAAAATTTGATGTCTACATTTGGATCACTTGAAATCCCCCTATATATAATTGCATAATGCGTTGAGCCTAAGTGGCAGACTCGCACGCTTCGAAATCCTATGTAGCAAAATATCATGCTTCGTATCTAAGCTTGGATATAAATTAATATTTTTAATAAAATAATAATTATGTTTGGATAGCATAAAATATTTATATTATTGTGATTCTTCATTTCTTTATTTTCTTATTTAATTAGTTACCATAAACTATTTTAAGTTTTCTTTTCCTACATTACCATATATTATGTTTCATTTTCTTATTTAATTCATACATCAGTTATCCTAAACGTGTTTTCTTCTTATTTTCTAAATTCTATAACCTTTTTGTTTGTATTTTATTTGTTATATATGATATATCAAATTAATTATCTTTTAACGATCTTCGATTTGACATCCAAATTACATATATAAAATCCAAAACAATTATATATATCCTAATAAATAAATTTTAAATTAATTTATTAAACTAAATTAAAAAATATAAAAAAACTATCAATTATCATATGAAGAAATAGAAATTTATTTATATTAATAATAAAAATAAGTATTATACTTCATAAAGTTTAAAAATATTACACCCATACATTTTAAATGGCTATTATAAAGTTTAAGATATTTAAAATATATAATAGATGAGAGAATAAAATTGTGTATACAAAATATTAATCAAACTTGAAAAAAACTTAAGTTAATTCAAAATAAAATTAAGTTAATTCAAAATATGTATGTATGTATGTATGTGTGTGTGTATGTGTGATATTGAAACAATATCATTTTAACAAATTGAGTGTAAAATATAAGTATAATTACAAATAATTAACTTGTTAATTTTTGAATTGTTAGTTTTATACTTCGTTTTTTTATATTATATGAATATAAATTTCTTTACTTATCATTTTTGATAAAAATATTTTATTTTTATTTTAATGCACCATTGTTGTTCACGGGCGTTATATTAACTAAATAATAAATTAATTATTTTATTTTAATGCACCATTGTTGTACACGTGCATGTGCACACGATTGAATATTAATATATATAAATTTATGAATTTTATTATTAGCAAAAATGACGATAATAATATAAACTATTTAAGTTACATGTTAATCTTTATATTGATTGCAATAATGTAATTCTTGCAGTCTTGCCTAACTAAAATCAATTTAGTAGATAAAACAATATTGAAATAATTATTATTATAGCAGTTGTATACAAAATTTT
The DNA here is from genome assembly GCA_008636005.1 of Striga asiatica. Classification (NCBI taxonomy): domain Eukaryota; kingdom Viridiplantae; phylum Streptophyta; class Magnoliopsida; order Lamiales; family Orobanchaceae; genus Striga; species Striga asiatica. Next base: position 223,720 of record BKCP01009403.1, on the reverse strand, counting down.
AGGGATTTGGTTATGCCATATAAAATAATTAATTAGTTTTAATAAGAAAACTTTCTTAATGAGTTGAAAAAAAATAGTTTAAAATATAATATCATTTAGAGTAACTTTATAACTAGTTAGTGGCACTGTACTAAAAACCGGCCGCTTCCAATTTGCATGAATCGGCTGAAAAAATCGATTAGGTGGCGCCTAGACGCTCTTAGGTAGGCTCGGCGGCCAGGCGGGTCCAGACGCTCCTAGGTTGGCTTGGCAACAATTTGTCAGTTTGTTTTTTTAAAATACTAATTACATTATTTTGTTATTATATTTTCTTTATATTAATATTATTAATCGGATTTAAGAGTGTTGATTTATTATAAGTTGATATAGTTTTATTTTGTTGATAGTGAAAATAAATAAAAAATTAGATACTTAATCTTAATTTCTAGGCGTCGCCTAGGTCCTGCATAGACGCTCTAGACGTTGGTCAAGCGCCTAGCGGACGCCTTACGACTTCTAGAACATTGGTTAATAGTAGCTATTAGGTAGTAAAATAAATAACAAATATAATTACTTATCAATATAAAATGTGACGGAGAAGGGCAAAACATTGTGATAATTTTTTTACCAAGAATTATATATATATAATATTTTGTGTGTGTGTTTTTTAGATGGGAAATGCTACAAGTACATAATAAATGTACATAGAGGTGCACATAACACTCACATGGAGTGAGATTCACTTGATTTTTTATTTGAAAAATGCTACAAGTACATAATAAATATACATACAAGTGTACATAACACTTATATCGAGTGGGGTCCACTTGATTTTTTATTTTTGGTATGACCCACTTAATGTGAGTGTTATGTAAACCTCTATATACAATATTATGTACTTATGACATTTCTCTTTTTATTTTTGGTAGGTCTCACATAATGTGAGTGTTATGTACACCTTTATGTACAATATTATGTATCTATAACATTTCTCAATTGAGATTACCTAATCTAATTACGAGGTATAATGAAATAATTTGTTAGTCATTACAATTTCATCATCTTCCAGCTCACATTGCTTACCTAATAAGGTCAATAATATGACGTTACACTTTCTAATTAAGGCTTAGCTGAAATCTCTAGGAATTGACAATGAGGCTCACAATATCATTAACGATATGGTAAATTAAAAGAAATAATCAGAACTTTTGAAGTAGTTAGTCTTAAAAGATACTATATATTCGTCTTTTGAATGATAGTATGTTAGTAAGAAATGTGAATAAAATGAAAATGGTAACTTTAGTCAAAATTAACTATTAAGTAGTCATATTTTTCAACAAATTGTATACCTTTTCAAACTAAAAATTTACATTTTTCATGTACATTTCTTTTTCATAATTTTTACTTTGAAAAATGATGCAGACAAAAGTATCACATTGAAGAACATATGTACAAAATTTTGTTATGAAAGTTATTATACATCGAACCTAACTAATCATGATTTGAGTCTTACAATAGTATTTGTTGACAAAAACGAGCACGAAAATGAGGAATGTACATGTTTTCATGATAACCATAATCTATCTTCGTATAAAAAGAATAACTTTTTTATAAATTTAGAAAGGATTTTCCGCCATTATCATTAAATGTATCCTATATATAGTAGTTGTTGGACAATTTTTGATAAGACAAAAAAATCGACAACTTAATTGTGTATATATCTGTTTTTCTTTTTCCTGTTTTTTTGGTACTCAAAACGGTAACAGTAAATATTAGTATTTCTTTTACAAAAAAATCGGCAGCTTAATTATATATATATATATATATCTGTTTTTCTTTTTTCTTTTTTTTGGTATTCAAAATCGTCGATTATAATTGTTACATTTAAATCTATTTTTTTTTTCAACACAAAATCTGCTAATACATTTTAAAACAAAATAATATTCTGCACTAATATTCTTAAATAATATTTATTTGTATACATTTGTACGTGTACAAATGATAATAATTCGAGAAGATGAGTTTGCAATTTACATTCTATACCAAATATCCGTACATTTAAAATTGATCTTTCATGTCTTTAAAATCGTTTCCAATTCCAATCTATACAAAGTATATAAACTAACAACGTAAAAAGTATAATAACAATTTTGAAATGGTGTGTAATCAAATTTTGATAACACGTAAAAAGTAAAATAATAATTTTGAAATGGTGTGTAATCAAATTTTGTTAGAGGGGAGTAATGTCATAAGTTCGGTATGATATGAATGTCTTTATTAAATTAGGCTTATAATATTTCAGATACTTTAACCAAATTATTTAGACAATTTTATTACATATTCGTCTCTCTCTATATATATATACTAGTACAATACCCGTGTAAATACATGGGTGTTGAATTAAGAAGCATATGTAAAAAATATTTTTTTTAAAACTAAAATAATTTAATATATATAAAAATAACTTTGAGTTTTAATTAAATTTTCAAATTATATTTTTTTAATCATAATAATTAAACACCCGTATATTAAATAAAAATGTCAACTCATATTGATATTTTTTTTACTTATATTATTTACTATTATTAAGTAAAAAAATATATCTTAAATAAATAGAAATAATATGGTTATATGTATATGCATAAGTGCAGAATATGTTTGTTTAATATTAAGCAAAATAGATTAATTTTGTACTTAATTAGATGCCTAATACATTAAGTGTCGTATCCGTCGTGCTTCACATTTTTCTAACTTTATATGCAATTTTAAAATTTCGATAAATAATTATTTATTTTTATTAGATTGATAACATACCAATTAGATTTGAAATAAATATCATTTTTAAAAGAATACATACCAATTTCTATTACTTTATAATATAATTTATTGGTTTATTTGATATCTTTTAATTTAGTTTGATAAATAAACTAAATTTTATTTATAAGAATATATATTATTATTTTGTAATATATATATAATATGAATGTCAAATAAAAAATCGTTAAAAGATAATTAATTTGATATATCATATATAAAAAATAAAATACAAACAAAAAAGTTATAAAATCTTTAAATAAGAAGAAGAAGAAAAATTTATAATAACTAATGAATGAATTAAATAAGAGAATGAAATGTAATGTATGATAATCTAGGAAAAAAAATATAAAATTATTTATGGTAACTAACTGTAGAAGTAAAAAAAGAAAAAATCAATCATGAATTTAGTGTGATAAAAGATACTAATTTATATCCAAGCCTAATATCAAAGCATATTTTTTGTCAAATAGGATTTCGAAGCGTGAGAGTTTGCCACGTAGGCTCAACTCATTCTGAAATTATATATAGAGAGTGATAATTAATATAAATATCCATTTGAAAAATATAAAAACATTAATTCTTATTTTCATAAATGTTAATCATCTTTTGCGACCATTAACCATAGTGAATGTGTTTCGAAATTTCTAAAAGAGCCAATGCATGTTATCATTGTTATCCAATTTCTCTCACATACTTTTACACTATGTATGCATTCATGCATTTAGTTTAGTATTTTTGTTTAGCAATTTTTTAGTGGTATATGTTAATAAAATTTTATTCCACCATTTAAAATATAATTTTAAACTAAATTTAAAAGTACAAACGTAAAAAATACATTAAAGTATGATTAAATACAAAGGATTCCTAATTGACGCGGACATCTAACAAAATTAAAATTGAGTAATTATACACGTTAGCTACTTAATTGGAATAGAATTAGCACAAACCAAATAGTATATATAATAATTGTATTAATTTTTTTCCGAACCAGAAGCCGAAGCATGTAATGTTGCCAAGTAAGCTTCCGAAGCGTGCGAGCCAGCCATTTAAGCTCAGTATGTTTTCAAATTATATTAAAAAAAGGGGATATACATAATTGATTTTAAATTTAAATGTTTGTAGACATGTTTTCTTTACAAAATAGTCTAGAAATTTTTTTTTACACAATGTTAAATTCAAATATTTTTAGATATGTTTTCCTTCTAATCCTGTATTTCCAATTCCGATCTATATCTCTCATCTTTTATAAAATCCCATTACATAGTTCTCACAATTTAAAAAATCTCATCCCTTATCTATACAAATTTAAAAAATACATAGCACCTATCTCGGGCTCTGCTAATTTTCATCGGTCTAATTACTAATGTTTTTACAAATATTGTAAACTAACAATACATTCTCGATAACAACTGTAAAAAGTATAATAATAATTTGAAATTGTGTGTAATTTAGATGGAACTAACGCCATACGGTATCATCTGGATGTCTTTATTAAATTAGGCTTATAATATTTAGATACTTTAAATAAATTGTTTAGACATTTTTTTACATATTCGTCTATATATATGTATATATATATATATATATATATACACACATATACATAATTGATGTTAAAGTTAAATACTTGTAGACATGTTTTCTTTACAAAATAGTCTAGAAAACTTTTTTACACAATGTTAAATTCAAATGTTTTTAGATATGTTTTCCTTCTAAAATTGTTTAAAAAAGTTGTAGGTGACTTCACATATTTCAAAAATAATATAGAAAATTTTGAATATTTTTACATATACTAATATAATATTTTAGGTGTTTTAATATTAAACAACCAAATTTTATATTTTCTTTTACAAAATAATGCAAATTTTATATTCTCTTATACAAAATAATTTTATATTTTTTGACCCCGAATCTTTAATTTATAAATATTAAGTATTGTTTATCCTCCTTTTTAATTTATAATTAGTTTTTTCTTCATCTTTTTAAATAGGATCAATAGTAGTTTCTACTTCCGCCATTGAGTGACTCAAACTCGAGGTCTATTTATAATATTGTTGATTTAATATTGTTTCCGTGCATCGCACGGAGTACACACTAGACATGTTTTCTTTACAAAATAGTCTAGAAAAATCTTTTTTACACAATGTTAAATTCAAATGTTTTTAGATATGTTTTCCTTCTAAAATTGTTTAGAAATGTTGTAGGTGACTTCACATATTTCAAACATAATATAGAAAATTTTGAATATTTTTACATATACTAATATAATATTTTAGGTGTTTTAATATTAAACAACCAAATTTTATATTTTCTTTTACAAAATAATGCAAATTTTATATTCTCTTATACAAAATAATTTTACATTTTTTGACCCCGAATCTTTAATTTATAATTATTAAGTATTGTTTATCCTCCTCTTTAATTTATAATTAGTTTTTTCTTCATCTTTTTAAATAGGATCAATAGTAGTTTCTATTTCCGCCATTGAGTGACTCAAACTCGAGGTCTATTTATAATATTGTTGATTTAATATTATTTCCGTGCATCGCACGAGGTACACACTGGACATGTTTTCTTTACAAAATAGTCTAGAAAAATCTTTTTTACATAATGTTAAATTCAAATATTTTTAGATATGTTTTCCTTCTAAAATTGTTTAGAAAAGTTGTAGGTGACTTCATATATTTCAAACATAATATAGAAAATTTTGAATATTTTTACATATACTAATATAATATTTTAGGTGTTTTAATATTAAACATCCAAATTTTATATTTTCTTTTACAAAATAATGCAAATTTTATATTCTTTTATACAAAATAATTTTACATTTATTGACCCCGAATCTTTTATTTATAATTATTAAGTATTGTTTATCTTCCTCTTTAATTTATAATTATTTTTTTTCTTCATCTTTTTAAATATGATTAATAGTAGTTTCTACTTCCGCCATTGAGTGACTCAAACTCGAGGTCTATTTATAATATTGTTGATTTAATATTGTTTCCGTGCATCGCACGGGGTACACACTAGTAAGTCCATAAATAGTAATGTTGTTAGACAGTCTTATCATACTTTTTCAAATTTAAATATTATATTTAAAAAGTAATATAAATAACATAGTCTTAAATAAGACAAACATAGTCTTATCATACTTTTTCAAATTTAAATATTATATTTTAAAAAGTAATATAAATAACACCAAGTCTTAAATAAAACAGCATAATCGTAAAGGCGGATCGATCCATCATATTTTTGTGAGCTAAAATATATTCTTATACTTTTATACTTATATTATTTTTCTAAAGTATGTTATTTTTTTAACAAAACACATATAGGAACAAAAGTATGATTGAGCTATCAACTGTCATAATCCATTTTTACAAATTGACTCAACAAACAACGTGATGATGTTGGACAAGCAACCTCAACCAGTGATTTTGTTACTAAAATTAAGCTAAAAGACACTAATAAGGCCTACAATATAATGAAGCTGAAGATTGAGCCAAATTTCTCCCCCGAAGTCTAAGCTGTTCCACTTGTTAAACAAAGGCCCATATTTCTTTTTT
>BKCP01009403.1:180470-205973 GCA_008636005.1 Striga asiatica | reverse complement strand
ATTGATCTTCTTTCTTTCTTTTTTTTTTTTAAATTTGTTTTGTGTGGTTTCAAATTAATTAATTTACAGTGTGTCTTAGTAGGAATTTATTTAAAATGGTTGTTGCTGGTAGAATTGAAAAAACTGAAATTGTGAAATTTTTAAATATTTTTGCACTCAACACGTAAAAAAGATGGCAATTGAAACCAAACACTAAAATTAATTTAACAGAACGTTCACTTAATTGCACATTTCGGCTCGATTTTTTCGTTTTCCTGCACATTTGTTTTAAGTTCTAAATACAAAAATACCGAACACCAAACTCGTGAAGAAAAAAAAAAAATGAAAGATTTTGAAATTTGGGCTTAGTTTTGCTGACCAATATTTTTAATATGATGATTATTATCAGAATTGCAACTAATAAAGGAGATAAATAAAGGCGAAATAATGGCGATACGGAGGTTAAAGAACTTGGAGACGACGGAGCTTGGCATGGCCGAGCAGCGGCTGCTCCACCGCAAAATTGCTCATTTTTAGGCCGCCTTTTCAGCTCTTTATCCTTACTCTCTCTATTTATCGTCATAATTTTATTTATAATATTTTTATTTTTGGAAGATTTAACGTTTTAATTATTTCTTGATGACTCCACCTGTAATTTATTTTACTGACTTCGGTTCTTCCTTCTTATTTTTCTTCTTAATTATCTTCACTCTAAAATTCTAAGTAACATTTTTTTTGTATCTATTATTATTTTTTATTTTTATTTTTGGTTTCTTTCTTGTTGTTTGATGGAAAGTATGAAGAACCAGCGATGTTTACACTTGTTTTTTTTTTTTTTCTTTCTTTTATTTTTTTCTCTGTGCTTAAGGTTATTCTTATTTTGTATGCATAACTAATAAATTTTAAGTTGGCAGCTCTTGATATCCAAATAGAGGGAGAGAAAAAAGTACATCCTTTTCAATAAAGAAATTAATGTGGATTGCTTGATTTCATGATTCGTAATTATGATTATGATGATATGATGAATTTGAAATTGATATCGCATGAAATTTAATTGGACAATGAGTTCCTATGTGAAATTGAGTAATAAATTCCCGTATGGTCAGATATGACTTGAGCTAATGATGTGAGTAACGTCATTATATGATTTAAATCGAAAAATAAATTGAAATAATTTAATATTAATTTTTCGAAAAGTCTAAAATTTTTTTTAAAAATAATTGGGAATCATTTTTTTTTCCCCTCATACAACAATCCATTCCCACATTATGTACAATTATTAAGGGCTAAGAATATGTCATCAAAATTTTATCTAAAACAAATAAAATAGCAAGAGCTTAGCATAGTGTTGATAAACGGATTTAATCAACGTTCACAATGTAATTTTAACAGAAAAGATTGCTGAAAATGAGATTTTTATTGAATATTTTGAAGTCGGTTTTATTACAAAGAGGTCGGTTTTGTAGTATATTTCAAGTCTGATTACCGAGTTGAGTATATGAGTATGTATGATTGTTTTTCGAACCCTTCTCTCGTTTTCGGAACTGCTATTTATAGGTATGTTTGGCACACATCCCTAGACAAATCATTCCCATTTTAATGAAGATTTGACATCTTAGGGGCGGCGATGACATAGAAGAATCTTGTAGGCAATGATTAGCATGGGCGCGCCTCTACTTGTGTGACGAGTGTCACATCTGTCGGATCGAAGTCGGCTTGTCTTGCGATGTCGGTATTTTGATTGATTTCCGACGTTCTACGACTTCTTAATAAGTAATTCTTTGACCGAATTGGCCTTCTTCGAGGTTCAGACGACTTGTGTTGATGACCTCCACATATCCGAAAATTCTGCGGTATCATTTACGAGTACCGAGATGAGATTACCGAGATGCAAATATGCACTGCTTGACGTCGTCCAGAATCCAGTTTAAGAGTTAAATTTCACGATTTCTTTAATGTTACCATAACACCAAGATAATCTACCTTGATATCAACATAGAGGCCCCTGGCATTAAGAAGTATGCGGATTACGCATACTTTTTGATGACACTTTCCCTCCAATCGCTCTTTATTCCCGAGTTGATTTAAAGATCTCCTTCGTGAACTTATGCCGAGTTACTTTCCTTAGACAAAAATCAAATAGTTTGGTTCTTTTATCAAAGTCGTTGTGTACTGTGAGGAGTTTATTGTGCGGTTTTCGAGAGGTCGCAAACGTGGTGTCTCCATTACTCTTCATAATAAGCACGTACCGAAATTTCCGAAAATTAACGTTGGCGGTTTTTGGGACACGCGTACGTACGAGATTGTATCTGAACGTTATGTCACCATAAGGAGGCACTTCTCTGAATCGACGCGTCACTTAACCACGCGCCTCTCCATCTTCAACGGTTAGAAAACTGCGAGAGTATATATATATAGATAAATTCACGGTTTCTATTCACTAAATCTTCATTTAAGCAACTTCTCTCTCAAACTATCTTTTGCATATTTCGCCTCTTCCCTTTCACCTTCCTCGTCGTGTTTTCAGCAAATCCCGAAACCTTTGAGATTTTACTTCACTTTTCGGTAAGCCCTAATTTCTTCTTTTCGCTTTATAATTTCTTCATATCGTTTTTCTGGGTTTTAATCATGGTGGTGAGTGGTGAGAACGTTGGTACGGGCAGCAGCAGTAGGACTGTGTCTGACCTGAGGTGGGACGAGGAATTAATGGAGTTGATGGGGGATTATTATCGGTGGGACCCTGTATTTGTGGAGCGTCTGGAGATTCGCAAACGTGACATTGATGGAGATGCCGAGGTGGAACGGGACGTTCCTGTGAGGTCGGGTTATTGGAATCGTCCAGCCCGTCGATGGCCCGATGAAGATGTTCCATTTTTGGGGGAACCCAGTACCATGACCGACGCCGACGTGGTTCTCCTCCGTGAGTGTGTACGAATCCCTGCCTCGGTAAGAATTTTCGCCCCCTATCCGGGGGAAAGGATTCATTGTCCTCCTCCGGGTTGTATAGGGATTTTTGCTGAAAGTCTGAGGTCGGGCTTGAGATTCCCACTAGACAACGTCATAACCGACTATCTGCGCGATTGGGGTCTCAGTCTCAGCCAGATCACTCCCAATAGCTGGAAGAAGATTATTGGGATTATGGTTCTGTTAGCACAAAAGAAAATCCCCTTCCCCACCATCGACGAGATGAGAAGCATTCTGTTCTTTAAGAGGAGTAGGGAGCGGGATGGAGTTCCTCCCACGGGTTGCTTTTTCTGTGCGGCGAGGCCTCAATACGAATTGAAGATAGGACAATTGGTCACTGGGATACCTGAAACCCTCCATGGTTTTCAGGACGAATGGTTATGGGTTGGAGGAGATTGGCAGTCTCCCGATTTCCGACTTGAGGCCCCAATTGATGGGATGACTGTCCCAACCCGAGTTGTCTCTTCTTTCCGTAAGTTCTTCTCTTTCATTCAGAATTTCCTGACAGGTTGTTTTTCTTTCGCTAACAGGTCGGACCTTTTCGTATTTGTAGCAAAAAGAAAGAAGGAGCCGAAATTGAGCGGGGAGTTTAGAGATAAACTTGAGGAGATCGCAAAACTCAGTGTAGCGGACCGCAAATGGAATTTGCTGACCAAGAACGCTAAGCTTGCTGAGGCGAAACTTGGACCAAAAAAGGCCATCCCCGATTTCGAACCTGGTGAGTTCTCATAATATCAATCTAGTTCATGGCCTCAAACTAGCTGAATTCATTGAATATCGATATAATTTTGGTTATTTGCTTTCTTCCGTCAGTTTACTATCCGCTATTAGGATTTTTCGGATTCCAATCAGTTCGAGAAGCAAAAGATTATCGCCGTAGATTTTCAGTGAAAGATACCGAGATGGGTCGCATGAATTTCTTGGCTAACTTGAAGAAGAAGGCTGTTACGGGTCGTACTGCGACGGGTGATGAGATTGGAGTTACGTCAGGTACACCAACTGCGGCCGCGGTACCGGCCCCTGTCAATGAGCCGGTTGTCGAGCCCCTTCCTGAGGCGACTACCGAGTTAATGGTTGTTACTCATTCTCCACTTCGGGAGGCTGAGAAGGAAACTGAAGCTGCTCGTCCTGAGCTTCATGTTATCGTCTCGAGCTCAGAGGATGTCGAGGCTATTCAGAAAACAGTGGGAGAAGCTTCTTCTCAACAGAAAAAGAAGAAAAAGAAGAAGAACAAGAGGAAGGCAAGTGAGGAATTGGATGTTGACCAGGAACGTCGTTCGAAGTCTAGGCAGGATGTCGGCCAGCTTGAGTTGGAAAGGAATGCTCCAGTCCATCAGGATGGAGGAGACACGTATCTACCGATCGATGAGGAGCGGATCTTGGAGCAGAATCTGCCAGAGGACGTGATGGAGAAGTGGTTTACTCAGTACCATTCCATGATCGTCCCCAAATTCAACAACAAATTTCACCAGCCTCCTCATGTGCTAGAAGCAGCTCGGGTTCCAATGATGTCTTGGGATCCGGCGACTGAGGCTCGAGTATCTGGGTTGTCGAGCTCATACAGATTCAGCTATGCCAAAGCAACATTGGGGAGGGCTTTGGTGGGCCTTTGCGCGATGGAAGACGAATTCAGGATGAATGCCGCTGCACTCAACGAGCGGAAGGACAAACTGGAACTTCGTGACGGTCAGCTGGCGTCATTGGAGGCGGATAAGGCCAGCCTGACGACCGAAATCGAAGACAAAAATGCCCAACTTGTTGCGGTAAAAACCGAGATGGAGAGTTTGGCTACCGAGAAGAAGCGCTTGGAGGACGAGGTGCGCAAGCTTACTGCTCAAATCGGTGCATCCGAGATGGAAGCTCGGAATAACTTGAACCGCTACCAGAAGGAGATGGAAGACCATCTGCGAACTCGGGAGGAGCATCAGAAGACTCGTCAGGACCGAGCTGAAAAGGAGGCGAGACTGATCCGCTTGGCTGAAGCACACGCTGCCGAGTTGAAAAATTTAGAACAACAGAAGGAAGCTTTCGGTGAGCTGAAGTTCGCACAAGGGTTAGAGGAAGGCAAGGAACTCGGGAAACAAGAGTTCAGAGGTTCGGAGGAGATGGAGAAGGACATCGAGCTCAATTCTTGCCTCAATCTCCGTTGGGTGATCGATAGATTTGACGCAGGACTGTATGGCGTAGGAGATCTGAAGGCCATCATGCTTATGAAGATGGACAGGTTCGGGTTCGACCCCGAGATTGAAGAACTCCACGTCCCTGCCGACGATGACGAACGTGCTTATTGTGAGTTGGTTTTGGCCAACACTGACGCCGACGTGACAGCTCGTGGATATCCTCCTCTGGACCCCAACAGACGAGCTGCTCTGCGAAAGGCTTATGTGAACATGGTTTTGGAGGGAGAGAAAGAGAAGAGGGCCGAGTTTGCTGATGTGTTTATTTCTACCCTCGCCGACTTCACTGTCGAGAAGTGTCTCGAAGTGTTAACCCCGGCCCAGATTAAGAAAGAGGTTGTAGATTATGCTGAGAAGTTCATCGCCTCTGCTGCTGAAAAAGATCTCGAGGGAACCGAGTTGGTTCAGGGGATCGAGGCGGTTCAAGGAATCGGCGATCATCAAGCCGCTAAAGTTAGGATTATTCCCGATCCTCAAGCCATGGATGCTGCAATTTACTCCCGGCTAAGTGAGGTAGTCAAAGATGGTTCCCTAATCCCTGAAGACGATGAGGAGGCCCCGAAGGATATGGACGTTACGGAAACTGAGGCCGGCAAAGAAATGAAGATCTTCAGGCCGGGGTTGAGCAGGCCCCAGTTGATGTCGAGGTCGAGACTGAGAAGGATGAGGTCGTCGGGAAGTAATGACGGTGTTGGGGAGTAGATGTCTTTAAATTTAATTGCTTTCTGCATTTTTTCTTCTGAACGTGGACCATCATGTTGGCACGTACTTTTGCATTGCTTGTATGAACTCATCCTTTCTGAAATGAGATGAATGTTTTTCCTTCCCACGATCTTCTTGTTTCCTCGTGTATTATTATGTTTGTTGGTAACTTCGAATTATGTATGTTTACATATGCTTTGAAATTACTTAAATCATTTCCCGACTTAAAATATTTTCAGTTTGAAAAAACTGACTTTGAATATTTTAAGCAAAAGGTTGTTCCATAAGATGGGTTTAAGCACTTAACAAATTAAAAAATCATCTTTGAAAGAATATAAGTTTGAAAAAAAAACTAACGCTTAAACACTTGATCTTTGGCAGTTGGTCGAAAAACCGACTTTTGAATGGCAAGTCGTTTGATATATAAAACGTCAACTGAAAGATCGATTTGGGGTATTTTGAACCTTTTGTACGAAACTTCAGCTTAAGAAATCGACTTAAGACACTTGGTCTTTTTTACAAAATTGTCAGCTGCAAAACCGACTTGAGACACTTGGTCTTTTTTACAAAATGCCAACTGAAAAGTTGACTTATAAAGAACGTCAACTGAAAAGCCGACTTAAGACGCTTGGTCTTTTTTCAGAACGTCGGCTGCAAAACCGACTTGAGACACTTGGTCTTTTTTACAAAATGCCAACTGAAAAGTTGACTTATAAAGAACGTCAACTGAAAAGCCGACTTAAGACGCTTGGTCTTTTTTCCAGAACGTCGGTTGAAAAACCGACTTTATGGGTAGAATTTTTTCAGATATTGTGCATTCCACGGATACCGATGTGGTGTTCCGTCCAAGTATTCTATCTGATAGGCCCCATTGGTTAGAACTTCGCTTATTCGAAAGGGACCTTCCCACTTCGGTTTTAATGGGCCAGGGTCGGGACCCACAATTCGTTTGAGTACTAGATCACCGACTTTAAATGTTCGAAGACGAAGTTTGGAGTTAACGTACTTCTCGCTTCTTCGTTTATAAGCAGCATTTTTTATGTCGGCCTGAGCACGTAATTCATCTACCAAGTCAAGATTAGCTCTCATGTTGACTTGATTGTGTTCCTCTTCAAAATTCTGCACGCGGTATGTCGGAGATCCGAGCTCGACTGGAATCATTGCTTCTGACCCATAAGCCAATGAAAAAGGAGTTTCACCAGTTGAGGATCGAGCAGTAGTTCGGTACGACCAAAGAACATTGGGGAGTTCTTCGGGCCAAGCTCCTTTTGCATTGTCTAGTCGGACTTTAAGGCCATTTTTTATGATCTTGTTTACAGCTTCAACTTGACCATTAGCCTGTGGGTGGTATGGGGATGAGAAGAAATGTTTAATTTTGTATTCTTCACAAAATTCTGCAAGCCTCTTGCCTTCAAATTGTCTTCCGTTATCAGTCACGATAGAATTAGGAACACCGAACCGACATATTAACACTTTCCAAATGAATTCGATCATTTTTTGCTCGGTGATCGTGACTAAGGGTTCTGCTTCGGCCCATTTAGTGAAGTAGTCGACTGCAACAACCGCATACTTAACACCTCCCTTGCCAGTTGGTAAGGGCCCAATTAGGTCGATCCCCCATTTTGCAAATGGCCACGGGCTGAATACCGACCTGAGTGGTTCTGGAGTCAAGTTGACATTAGGCGCGAATATTTGACACTTGACGCATCTTCGGACCCAATCTGCAGCATCCCTTTTCAGAGTTGGCCAGTAGTAGCCCTGTCTCAGAATTTTGTAAGCTAACGCTTGAGACCCTGAATGACTTCCGCAGACCCCATCGTGGATTTCTTGCAGCACAAACAGTGATTCTTGCTCTGGTATACATTTCAATAAGGGAACCGAGTACCCTCTTTTGTAGAGTGTTCCATTGTCCAGAGTAAACCGAGCTGCACGAACTCGTAGAGCTCGTGCTTCCTTGGGATCCGGCGGTTGAGTTCCAGTTTGGAGATATGCTATGATGGGATCCATCCAAGTGGCAATTTGGTCCACAGGACCTGGTTCAATGGTGGCGACTTGATTCACCGAGGTCGAAGGGAGTTCTTGAGTACCGACTTGAACATACTCCACGTCTTCTATTTGCGCACATGAAGCGAGGTGTGATAAGGCATCAGCTTGAATATTAGAAGTTCGCGGAATGTGTTCAATTTCGAATTGGAATTTAGACAACTTTTTCATGACCAGAGCTAGATATGGCATTAAGCGGGGTTCTTTGACTTCAAAGGTTCCGAGTATCTGATTGACCAACAGTTGGGAGTCTGAGAAGATGTGGACGTGCGTTATGTTCATAGCCTCTGCCAGATTCAATCCCGACAATAATGCTTCGTATTCAGCTTCGTTGTTGGTAGCGGGAAAGAGGAATTGAATTGAATGGCAAAAAACTCGTTGATTGGGATCAATTAGAACAATCCCTCCTCCTGCTCGGTTCGCATTTGATGATCCATCGACGTATAATGTCCAGGGATTAGTGTTAGTAATCTCCTGGATTCCTGGCGTGAACTCAGCAATGAAGTCGGACAAGACTTGTCCTTTAACAGCAGTTCTTGGTTTGTAATGGATGTCGAATTGGCCTAATTCCACGGCCCATTTGACCATTCGACCCGACGTGTCAGGTCGGTGAAGGATTTGTCGTAACGGAAATGCGGTCAGCACAGTAATCGAATGCTCTTGAAAATATGGTCTCAATTTCCGAGCTGCTGTGATAAGTGCGAAAGCTAGTTTCTCCATCGGTGGATATCTCAACTCGGCGTCATGTAGAGCTTTACTAATATAATACACCGGATATTGCTGGGAATCTTCCTCACGAATAAGAACTGCGCTTATCGCCGAACTGCTAACCCCGAGGTATAAATACAACATCTCATCACACTTCGGCTTCTGCAAGGTGGGAGGTTGAGATAAGACTGTTTTGATGCTATCCAAAGCTTTTTGACAATCATCAGTCCATTCAAATTGTTTCCCCTTCTTTATTGCATCAAAGAAGGGCTTGCACCGATCCGTGGATTTGGATATGAAGCGACTCAGGGCAGCGAGCCGACCTGTGAGTCCTTGTACTCCTTTAACCGAGGTCGGCGGCTTCAAGTCCAGAACGGCCTTAATCTTCTGAGGATTTGCATCTATTCCCCTTTGACTGACTACATAACCTAAAAATTTTCCCGACTTTACCCCGAACGTACATTTTTTAGGATTTAGCACCATGGAATAATCACGTAAAATCTCGAACATTTCATTCAAATGAATTACGTGATCATCAGCATTTACCGACTTTACAAGCATATCATCCACATAAACCTCCATGGTACGTCCTATCAACCTAGAGAACATTTTGTTGACCAACCTTTGGTAAGTGGCCCCGGCATTCTTCAATCCGAATGGCATCATGGTATAGCAGTATAGGCCCCTTGCCGAATAGAATGAAGTGTGTTCAGCTTCTTCGGGATCCATTGGGATTTGATTGTATCCTGAATAGGCATCCATGAAGCTCATCAACTCATGACCGGAGGTAGCATCCACCATATAGTCGATATGAGGCAATGGATAGCTATCTTTTGGACAAGCAGTGTTGAGGTCGGAGAAGTCAATGCAAAGGCGCCATGCCCCATTACTTTTCTTCACCAAAACAGGATTGGACACCCAAGTCGGATATTTGGCCTCTTTGATGAATTTATTATCAATGAGTTTGTTGACTTCTTCCTCTAAGGCCTGTTGTCGGTCTGGACCGAGTTTCCTTCTTTTCTGGATGACGGGTTTGATGGTGTGATCAATGTTAAGTCGATGACAGGCTACCTTTGGATCTATTCCTTTCATGTCTTCGTGTTTCCAAGCAAAGACGTCGGCATTGGACTTTAGAAACGAGATGAGTTTGGTTCGAATAGGTTCTTGGAGATTGGTCCCAATACGCAATGGCTTATCGCAGATGGGTTCATCAACATAGATGATTTCTATCTCCTCAGATGGTTCTGCTCTTTTTTCTTGCTTCTTCTCTTTGAATTGACTCCGTGGGTCTAACTCGTCTTCTTCCACGACCGGTTCTTTTCCAGGTCTTCTTCCTCTATCTCGGGTAAGGTCTTTCTCAGTGGGATTCGAAGTCGGGATTGTTGACGTCGGCTGAATATCTGACAAAGATGTAATGACTTCGGATGAGTTTGAAGTCGGAGACGCCGATGTCAACTGGACTGCAGAGTGAGTCGCGACAACTCTCAGGTCGGCATCTTGAATGCCTTCGGGAGTCAAGCCTCGTGGAACTCGAGTATGGTCGATCATTCTTTCATTTTCATCAACATGCATCTCCAAATTATGGATTTCACGAGATGGGATGGCTAAAATTAGCTCACGGGCTCCCAACTGATCGCCATAATGGGTCCCCTCACCATCAGCGGTTGGAAACTTGATCGAATAATGGAAAATGGACACTGCTGCTCGCAACTTGTACAGGGCTGTCCTTCCAATGATGGCATTGTATTCGTTGTTGATGTCCATAATTTTGAAATTTTCCATGATGACCTTGGAAGTCTGCCCATATCCGAACCTGATGGGGAGGGTTATTTCTCCTAACGGAAGAGACACGCTTCCGTTGAATCCGTGAATTTTATCGTTACTTGGGCGGACGTCGGCTGTATCGAGTCCGAGTTTCCTAAAGGCTTGAAGCATAATGATACTCGAATATGCACCAGTGTCCACCATTATACGATGAACGGGAATCCCGCAAACTGGGGCGGTTATGATTAATGCATCCGAATGAGGATGTTCGAACAAGCTCGCATCTTCTAATGTGAAAGTGATCGGACAAGTGCGTGAGTTAATTGTTTCCCGGAGATCGGTATTCATTATTTGTTTCCCCGAGTTGTATGCCTTCCTGGCGTATGCTTTGGCCTGCCGACGTGAGGACGTTTGCTCTTCTCGGTTAGTGTTAACTCGGGGGACAGAGCCTAACCGAATTGGGATTTGAGGAGTGCGATTAGAGTTGGGGCTATCACAGTCCCTGTTTCTTTTTCCAAGTCGGTCGTCAACCGACCTGGGTCCTTCTGCTCCGATCATGAATATTTCCTTCTCTCCTTGTTGTAGACGGATTCTTTTGGGATTCATCGCGTCTTCGTCTTCTTCATCTCGGTCAGGAACATGGGCTACTTGCCTCCTTTCTTTAACTTCATGTTTGGTAAATTTTCTCACTTGTGGATTTCCAATCAACTTCAGAAGGGCCGACAATAGACTCAGACATTCATCGGTATTGTGACCTGGAGATCGGTGATAGTCACAATACCGCGACTTGTCCAATTGACTTTCGGGAGTCTTGACTGGTCTAGCTTCGGGAAGGATTCCTTTTCCCTTGATCTCTTGATACACCGTTGCGGCTCCAACCGAGTAAATGGATCGGTAACCCGTGGTTAGATCTTCCTTGTATTGTCTCCTGGCAGCTTTTATGTCGGTGTCGCTCTGCTCTACTTTATACGATTCTTTGGAGGGTGAATTCTTAGACGAGTTACCGAGGTACTTCTTTTTCTTATTTTCAGAAGTTGGCTTCTGCTCTTTTGATGAGGAGAATTCAAAGTTGGGAACCGACATGGATTCTTCGGCAATAACATGTTGTTGAGCGCGAACAAGGAACTCTTGAAAGGTGTTGGGTTTGTTCTGACACAGCGCCCAGCGAAACATGGATCTTGGCTTCAATCCAGAGATTGCTGAGACAAGAAGTGTCTCAGGATGACAAGGTTCCATGTTTTGCACGCGTTCATTAAAACGTGCAATATAGTCCTTTAAGCTTTCATCCTCCTTTTGGACTATGTTTGTAATCGATTCCTTAGGTATCAAGCTAATTTGAGCCCCGATGAAATGGGATCTGAAAGCCGACCTGAGTTGACCCCAACATCTGATCGATTCAGGTGGTAGCGAATAGTACCACTTCTGAGCTTTGGGACCTAAGGTCAAGGAAAACATACGACATCGTAAAGCATCGTCAGCACCATGCAAGTCCATCCATGACGTGTAATGTCCGAGGTGGGCATCAGGATCCGCGTTTCCGTCGTAGAGGCCAATTTGGGGGACTTTGACTTTTCCTGGTAACGGTCCTCTAGTTAACTCGGTTGCTAGAGGAGAACCGGCTTCCATATAGACATGGCCCGATTCTGGCACGTGGGGATGTTGATAAGGCCTGATTTGAGTGTTTTGCCGGGCTTCCAGCTCTGCCACCTTTCTTCTTAACGCCTCGACTTCTGAAGCGTTACGTCGAGCGGAACGATTACGCTCAATTTGCGTTCTCAGGTCAGCCGGGTTCTCGTTTGGTTGAAATAATGAACGTGCCGCACGGGGCACTCTGGGCATATGCTGAGGGTAACTTTCAACTTGTCGAGGGTGACTTTCGGCAACCATTTCTGATTGATTCGCTGCTGGTTGGTTCATTTCCGCCGGCAGTGCGTTGTTCACCGGCGGAGGGGGCGGATTACGTGGTTGTGAAGTAGCATGGGACGCCACTTGGTTATTGTTATCCCTTGATAGGGGAGGAGCTTGTTGTCTCGCCGGAGTTATGGGAGCAAAAGGTTGTCCTGGTGCTCTGTTCGATGGCCCCGGCATGGTTTGGGCCACCAAAGCGGTGAGTCCACGAGCGAATTCAGGATTTTGCATGAGTTGGGTAATGTCCGGCATAACAGGTACTGGGTTATGTTGACCGGTTGGTGGTTCAACAACACGAACAGCGCTTCCCATGGTAGTTGGATTGTCTTGTCCGGACTGTGACATTCTTGATTTTATGAGATGTGGTGTGTATATATGTCGAAAATTAACTCCAAATATCTTATGGAGCCCTCCTTCTAGCGCCAAAATGTTGATAAACGGATTTAATCAACGTTCACAATGTAATTTTAACAGAAAAGATTGCTGAAAATGAGATTTTTATTGAATATTTTGAAGTCGGTTTTATTACAAAGAGGTCGGTTTTGTAGTATATTTCAAGTCTGATTACCGAGTTGAGTATATGAGTATGTATGATTGTTTTTCGAACCCTTCTCTCGTTTTCGGAACTGCTATTTATAGGTATGTTTGGCACACATCCCTAGACAAATCATTCCCATTTTAATGAAGATTTGACATCTTAGGGGCGGCGATGACATAGAAGAATCTTGTAGGCAATGATTAGCATGGGCGCGCCTCTACTTGTGTGACGAGTGTCACATCTGTCGGATCGAAGTCGGCTTGTCTTGCGATGTCGGTATTTTGATTGATTTCCGACGTTCTACGACTTCTTAATAAGTAATTCTTTGACCGAATTGGCCTTCTTCGAGGTTCAGACGACTTGTGTTGATGACCTCCACATATCCGAAAATTCTGCGGTATCATTTACGAGTACCGAGATGAGATTACCGAGATGCAAATATGCACTGCTTGACGTCGTCCAGAATCCAGTTTAAGAGTTAAATTTCACGATTTCTTTAATGTTACCATAACACCAAGATAATCTACCTTGATATCAACACATAGCTAGAAGGTGTATTTGGTAAATGTAGTTCAAATTATAAATGGTAGTTTATAAGTGAATTTTAGGCTTGTAGGCTAATGACAAAAAATATTAGTTGACGTAACAAAAACAGAATTTTATTTGAATATAAGAAACTTATAACCAACTATAAACTATAAACTAACTTATGATACTTAACAAACACACTCATATAGTGATGTAATTAGGTCCAATCGATTGACAATCATGTTTATTTAACATGTATCTATAATTTTATATTAAAATGTTATACTATATAACATCTCATATAATAACAATGCATTCATTGTTAAAAAAAATATGATGTACATTAAGTTAAAATTGGAAACAGAGAGAACGAGAAGAATCAATTGATATTGACTAGTTACAAACTAAGATAATGGAGCACAAATGATTGCTCTCTTTTACAAACTCTATCCAAATTTTCAACCCGATTCTCTTTACGTTATGGGCCAAGAAAAGAATAAAAAGAGTTCAATATGTGCAACACTATTGATAGTGAAGTGAAGGGGCGACTGGTACGGGTTGAGGTTATTAAAGTATTAATAATGGAAAAGCAGCTGGAATTGGACCGTTGTGAACAGTGAACGTGGCAGCAGTCCTCGTGCTGCGTTTGAAATCTGACCGCTCCTAGTAGGGTGATTGAATATAACATACTTTGATTTTGATTAGGTTCATTGAATTATTAGACTTAATTTTAAAAAAAGTTAATTGAGTTATGTTTGAATAAAATTTTGGTTTTGTGTTACAATAATATTTAAATTATAATTATTAAAATTGATTTGATGTAAAAAAAAATATGAAAGAGTTGATTGAAAGTGATTTGTAGTTAAAATTATTTGAATTGATGAAAAATGAATTAAAGTTGATTAAATATATGAAGATCATTGATCATATTATTGAATTATATTGATAATAATATTGATGAGGGTTGATTGAGTTAGATTTTCAATTAAAATAAAAGGTCAAAAGTGCCCAAATATCTTATAAACAATTACGAGTGTTTTTGCGAACATCTCCAACGGTTAAAGAAACGGTCAAAAATCTCTTTCATTAATAAAAAGTTAAATTTAAATTTTATATTAATACTCTATATCCGAACATACTTTGATTACCATCATGCCTTCGGCCCCACTACCACAGCCACGTCAGCCCATTGGGTCGATGATGGGCCTAATCAATTAATTTTGGGCAGCCTGGGAAGTTTTAAGGGCTGTTAGGCTTGGGCCTCAATTTAATTTTACAGACCAATACAGATTTCAACAGACATCAACTTCTCTATATCAAAAACAAAACACTGTTTGTGCCAACAAAAAGCTCATCTCAGGCACACTCGATAAAACTCAAATAAAAACTCATTTTATTTAAANNNAAAAATCAAGAAATAGTCCGTCACGATAACTCCTTATAAATATAATTCCCCCTTTCGACCCGATATATATTTGTAAAGCTACAGAGTAGAGACAGAAAAACAAGCAGTCATAGTAGCTCATAACAAAGTACAAAAATCGTCCTTCAAGAAAATGGAAGGCTTTTGCCTAAAGGACAGTTGAAACTAGGAAAGACAGTAAAAGATCAGAGAATTAAACCTTGAGCCGGGGCAGGCTTAGTCGGGCACTTCTCATCCGAATCCGACCCTTTAGGAGACTCCGACAGACGAACCTGGGCAAAATCGTCCACAATTTTCCGCTTCTCCTCGTCTTCACCTTCCCCACCAACCTTCTCCTTTGCCCTCTGGCCCCCCACCTTGCTGAAGGCCCCCGCCACCCACGTAGTCCCTGTCAGCACGTACCTGTTCTTCATGATTGCTGAGCTGGCAGTGGCGGCCGCCTGCTCGGCAGCCGCTAGTGCTGACTTGGCCTTCTCTGACACCTGGAGCTTCTCGTCGACCTCGCGTACCTTGTTGTTGAGGGATGCGACTTTTGCGCTGGCAGTGGATGTCAGCCCGTGACGCTCGTCGAACGATTTGGCTCGGTTAATGGCGTCTTTGCCGAGAATGAAGCCTTTGGAGAGCATGCCGCTAACGACGTCCTCTGCCTTCTGGAAGGCGGACTCAGATTTCTTGTCCGATGCCTGTTGAAAAAATTGANAATAAAAAAAAAAAAAAAGAGAAGTTAGAACCTTTGCACAAATACACACACACAGAGAGAAAGAGAGCTACCGAGAGAAGAACTGCAGTCTCTGCTCCCTGTGCATCCTTGAAGGTCACAAATGCAATCTGAGACCGTTCAGTATCACTACAGAAGCAAGACACATGCAATGCAATAAATATGAATGTGTCAAGATTAACTAATACACACAAGAATGTGTGTGTCTGAGAGTGAGGGTGTGAGAGAGACGAAAGGAAGAATATACGGCAAACTAAAATAACCTTCGCATCTCCACATATTCAATATCACCAGAAAAGGAGAAAAACTCTTTCACATCACGTTCAGATGCCCCCAGAGAGAGATTGCTGACCTTGACAGTTGTGACCTAGGATATTGCAGCGAAGATAGAGAACATTAAGATAAGTTTTCCCAAGAAAAAGTGTGACATTTAAAACAGGGGATACACAGGTAAAAAGAAGTATGTCTATCCAATACATATTCAACACCAACTTATCTGTGAATAACAAAATAACTTTTTGTGTTTGTTATAAAAGCACTTGGTTTTATGTTATTGGAAAAGTAGCAGCTCCGCGGTTTGAAAAATAAACGCAAATCCAAGACAACCAATAAAAAAAAGAAAAAAGATGGATGAATGAGCACAAAGAGCAGGATATTGTAAACACGTGATAGTGATTTGAAGGCCACCAGAAGGTTTTCAATTAACTAACATCATATCCACCAGCTTGAGCACAATTCACACTTTTGTTCAAGAAAACGTATTAACTCGTCAATAAAATGATCGAGTAAGTAGCAGATATAGATTTTCAATTTTCGAAATAGAAACACAATTGGGAAAAACACACTACACTTCTGCTCGATATTATGAAGCCTCCCAGAAGAGCGTTATCAAAAGGGAGATCAGTACAATGTATGAAACATATGCACAGAGTTCTCTACTTTTTGTTTTCCAGTTATAAAATAATTGTCATAAATACTAACCAAAGGCTTTTTTCATGTAGACGTTTATAAAGACATAATATTGATGCATTAATGTTCCATGATACATCAGTTTGAGATGATCTGTTTAAACCATTGGAAAGAAGCAGATATAAAAAAGAGCATACCCATCAATCCAGGTCTCACGCAAAGATACGGACAAGAATTCTTACAATCACGTCAATATAATAGTGTTTTCCATATAAAAGAAATCCAACTTTTCACATAATTTAGAAACTATGATTCCAATAAAATCAAATATGCAACTTTTCGTTCAGCTGCTACCATTCATTTGCGGGAAGGTCAAACAAAATGATTCATTTTTAGTTGACCTCAGACTCAAAAAATGCAACTGAAACTATTTGTTGCTCGCAAAATCCAAATCAAGTTATCATTTAATTAACTTTCAACCTCAGTTTCCGCATTCAGAAACGAAATTTTTATATTTTAAAATGCAGTGGCTTCTTTATCTTCTAATGCCTACTTGTCTAAACAAGAAAAATATCACTCTTCAACCTCCAAATCCTTCACAAGGGATATATATCTTAGGATTCACCCCCCTAGCAAGGGAGAGCTTGACAATCAAAAAAAAAAAAAATGAAAGGGGATTAAAGATAGCGCAAAGTCAACTTATCATCTCTTTGGCATTTCCTCCACCAATCCTTTCCAATACGAACATATGTGGTATCTAGCAACTGCATTTTCCAATTCGTATTAAATAATAAAAGTTGGGATAGGAAAGCAACAAAGAGGAGCTCTTATCTTGTTTAGCAAAATGAAGGCCATGAACGTGAATTCACCACAGCCATTCGGCACCCTTTATGTGCCCTTCTTTAATTATATTTTTTTTGCTATAGTCGAGCCTTTCGGATGAAACAAACGAAGTACAATAATGGTGCATTTTCCATGAGTAGGTATCCTATCGCCTTTTATAGCATACGCTCGATTCTTACAATTATTGGTTCTTCGAAGGTGAAGGTCGCTACAAGTTGATCCACATTCCAGTCCCAGAAATCAAAATATCTAAAGATCGAACCACATTTATATAATATACATTACACAATGACAGTCACATTGAACTACTTCCAAGTTATACCCAGATAAAAGCTAAAATCATCACATCAGCACCAACACACAACAATTTAACTTAGCGCTTAAAAATTTCACAACGAATAAAAAAAAAAAATGCAAATTC
Source organism: Striga asiatica (assembly GCA_008636005.1). NCBI lineage: Eukaryota > Viridiplantae > Streptophyta > Magnoliopsida > Lamiales > Orobanchaceae > Striga > Striga asiatica. The sequence goes on along the minus strand of BKCP01009403.1, from coordinate 188,348 downwards.
CAGAAAGCAAAACTGGTCAGACACTGAAAAACAGAAAAAAACGAGTAATCAATAAAAAAATACGCCAAAAAATAATAGAAACATGTAGTACAAGGTGAAGCGTTGACTCACCGACATCGGAGCTGATACGTGAGGTAACAAAAAATGATTATAATCGACGGAAAATGGTGTAAATTGAGCTGAAAATATTGGAGAAGGGTTTGGGAGCCGGCGGCAGATGAAGAAGCGTTGACGGTTATGGCTGAATTCCAATGAAAATGGCACTGTGAATTTCTTTTAATTACAGTGGTACACGCGGTTATGAAACGGATTTCTCGGGTGGGGTCCGATCTTGTTTACTATGGTCTCGTTTTCTTAAAAAAGTCATTCTCATGTTTAATTGTAACATTAATTTGACTAGCATATTGTGAAAAAATATTTGATAAATAGCTTGTATAATTATTTTGAAAGTTTTATGTTACATGTTATTTTTCCTCTTATATGCACTTGTTGAATGCAAGTAGTTAGCTGTAAATTTATCGGATTGAATCTCATCCAAAGCGAATTGAATCTCGTAAAAAAATTATCTTTTTATAATATTTGGTAAAAAAATTATCTTTTTTTTAGAGTTTTGACTTAATTTGTTTGATAAAATGTTTTAATTAGTGTTTTTTACCTAAATGCTAATTCCTAAAAAGCTCAATAATAGGGATTCGTAAAATAGTATGTCAAAATCCCTATTCGTATAATGTTGTGTCAATATGAGATTTTCAAAATAGTTATATAATCTGCTATTATTAAAATAAGCGTTTTGACAAAAGATAATTCATATAATAACATGTCACATGAGATATCAAAATAACTATATACAGTGAGCATGTTGAGATGAGATTATTGTATAATAACATGTCAATGTGAGATTTTCAAAATTGCTAATGCAATCAGCTATCAAAAAACAATTATTTAAAAAAACTAATACAATCTGCTAGTCAAAGTAGCTATTTCAATTTGTCATCACCTATGTATTGAGTTTGACAAAGAACGTCGATTAATTGTTCCTTAATTGAATACGTTAAAAAATTAATCATACGCACAGCTGATTTAAAATTTTGGAATCAAAATCTTACGGATCTTGTCTACGGGATCGTGAGAACGGATCTACTGTTCTATATCCTTCACCTCAATTGGGCGTCGCCACACGAAGATCTCCAGAATACGTGGGAAGAAGGCTAATGACAGTCTCCAAAAACCGTGAAACTTAAATGCATTCTCTATAGGGACGTTTTGCATATACTCCCTCCTATTCATAATAAGTGTCGTTTTGGGAAGTTGCACACTAATTAAGAATAATTTTTTTGCCAATAATAACCCTCATTAATGAAGATAGAGATGAATGTTTAAAAAAAAAGATGAAGAGAATATGAGAATACGTATTGTATTTATTAACTAAATGAGGGTAATAATGGAAAAATATATACAAAAGATCCAAAACGATATTTATTTTGGTTAATAGTTGATAAAACCAAGATGACATTTAAAAAGAATAGGAGGTAGTACTATTTATCCCCCTTCCTTGTAGAATAAAAAGCTCGTCTTATCCTGGTTTAATTAGAAATGCAGTAGCATATGAGATTGAGGCCTTCAATCTCGGCAGAACACTCGAGTTTGAAGAGTTCAATATCGAAAGCCAAGGAAAATAGAAACACATCACTCTGAAGGGTGTGTGAAGCAAAGGAAAGAAAAATAATACAAGTTGCTTAATCACCAAAATTATGGTTTGAGAACCTCATCCCAACAGCATAAGTAAGAAACTTACTGCATCTCCCTAAAGATTAACCATATTCTAAAAAATACAGAAATATCACATAACGCTGCCAGAAGAAGATTTTTGCTTCTGAGAGAAAAAAAATCCATGAACATATGATTGTCAATTGATTCTTGTTCTCAAATAATGTAATATTGACATCGTTTGGTGAAAAAAAACAAAAGATGAGACCACTACAGAATGGAACCTCCATCAAATATTTGAATAGTAAATACTTCATACTTTAATGATGGCAAGGATTATGATTGTCGTAGAGATATAAACATGTACATGGGTGTTCATGGAGCCCATCTGCTTAGCCCCTCAAATCTTCCAAACATGTAAATTTAACTAGTCACACACCACTGTATCTGTGTGTGTGGAGGAGAATAAAACAAAAAACCCATCAGCTTAATTTTTTACTTTTTCTTTTTAAAGAGAAAAACACTATGTTTAAAGAAATCCCATCCTACAAACATAAACAAGAAATGAAGATGATAGATACTAATTACACAGTAAATGGGTTTAGTTAGTACCCCTCCAACTTCACAAGTGTGTTTTTGTGAGGCAAAATTGGACCTGACTTGTATAAAATTCCCCAACCAATCCTTTCCCCTCACCTGATGGTATGGGTTTATGGACGATCTCTCAAACACCAACACCTCCATCTCCTGCAACCAACCAATCGGCCGAATACCAAACAAATCTCGAATTTCACTTCCCATTCCCAACACAATCTGACCTTCCCATTCCCTCCAATAATAACAATCCCCACACACCATCTCCCAAACTATGAAACACGCCATCCTCAACTTTAACCACTAGACTAGAGTGAGGGCTTTCCCAGTCTAAAGATACCACTTGGGATACCCGGGGACTGGCTCCCACTTTGCCACGTCACTGGGTTGGCCACGTGGACGGCGGAAAATTGATCTAAACGCTCGTGGTGGAGGATGAGGCCGTTGCAGCTGGTGTTGAAGAAAAATCTGGGTTTGTAGTGGGATAACGTGACGCGGCCCTGTTTCATAGACACGAAAACCGCAGTAATCTCACGTGTTTGGGTATAAATGCATAGGAAGAAGAAGAGGCCGTATTCGTCGGTTTGCCGGAGGTGGAGGTTTACGAATTCGTCGGAGAGGATCGTGTGGTAGTACAGTCTCCGGCAGACGAGACTTGAGCTATAAATGTCTTCAGCAGAAAGGTTCAATAGGATGTTGAAAAGCAAATCATCGGGAAGGGAAATTAGGAGATTGTTTTGGGCAGAAACGTCGGCTTGCTTGTCGCCCTCTGCTTCAATTTCGCCCGACCGAGGGCGGTGACGAGGTGCAGACGACAAGATTGATGATGGAAATCTGGCCATTACAATTTATAGTTCTCGGTTTTGTTATCCAAATAATATGAATGGTAAGAGATATTAATTAATATTTATAAATTAAAAAAAAAATTTAAATAATATTTATAAATTGGGAGTATGAAATTAAAATGCAATACAATGTAGCTATATAATTTATTGAAAATATTATATGAAATTTAAATTGTGCAAAATTATATAAAAATATTTATTTAAAATTAGGCGTTGCATATAACTGATAATAAATTACATTATATTCATTTCAAAATATGTGTCATTTCAAAATTTTTATTCAGAAATTCGATTTGACTATAACGTGATTTCATAAAATAATTGTTTTAATAAAATTTTATAATATATTTAAAAACCTATGTGGATAATAAGTATAAATATAAAAATTATATTGTTTAATTAATGAAAATAAATTTATTTTTTTATAAAATATCCAAATCAAAAAATTTAAGTAGTTGAGTAAAAACAATCAGTTGTAAAATTTTTTATGGCAAAAAAATTCGACACTCTTTATCATGCTAAAAAAATAAACAATGCATTTCACACAAAAATTATTTGAAATGTCGTAACAAAAAATGAATTAAATCGAGACCCACAAATTATATAAAAAAAAAATGACCAATGCTTTTTCTATAAAGAAATATCAATACACACACATTATATTAAAATATAAGTTCATATTATTTTGTTGGAGTTACGTAATTTTATTATGTTAATTTCATACGAAAAAATTGAAATAAAAATTCAAACCCCACACTTAAAAACTAATATATTAGCATGTGCATTACACAAAAAAGTACACCGTAACTGATTATTTTTTCAATAAATTTTCTAAAAAAAAACAGTTATCAAATAACCTAATAAATTTTCTCATTGTATCCCATATATTGATTAATTTATTTCTCATAGAAACAACCATCAATACCCAAAATAAATTCGTTCACTGTATACTATATATTTATTAATTAACATGATTTGAGTAATTAAGGTATCTTAAAATATGGCTTAATTACTTACTTAAATAATGAGCCACAATTTCCATAAGTGATTATTTGATATATATCATAAATCTTTAAATTAATTTCCCAAAATAGTAAATAAATTTTTTTTAGACGAAAATAATTACTATTTAAAAAATAATCAAACTTTTATATATATATATATAGATACTTCCTGATGTCCAATTTTTATTACAAATATGTTTCATAATGCAATAAAAAATAGGAGTAGCAAATTTGCTATGAATTTGGCAATGTTCAAAAAACTTGGCAATCTTGATGTCTTTTTTAAGCAAGAAAAACAAATTTATATTTTCTCTCTTGCATTTATTAAAGTATTTTATATAATAGATACTAATTTATTAATTGTAGTAGGTCATAGATAGAAATATCTAAGTTATATTATTTTACTATATTTAACTAATGTATTGCCATAATGAGTTTTTTATTACTTGTAGATAAAAGATGAATGGAGTATCTATACTTATATTAAAGGGGATACTATTTACCAAATTAAGTAGTCAGAAAAGTCAACAGTATTTATTGCATTACTATTTCCGTATTATATTATATAAAAGGATATTCTATTTACTACATTTATTATCCAGAAAAGTCAACTGCATTAAATGTCATTACTATTTTGGTATTATAATATTTTATTTATTTAATTGATTTATTTATTTGTTTTATTTTAAAAAGGTAAGTATAATAAAAAGATTTTAATAATAAAAAAATCAAATACCAAATAAAAATGTACACTTTGACTTATTTGATTATATTTGGTATTTGATTATACCAAATATATTCCTATTTAGTATATACATTAAATACTTACTAAAGTATTTATTTGTTTTATTTGTCAAAGTTAAGTATAGATTTGTTTATATTATCAAATCATAAAAAAATATTAAATCCATATTTTAAAAAAAAAAATCATATAATTTTATAACAATTCTACTACACTATTTAACAATATTTCTTTTTTATTATATAATAAAATAATAATTAAATATTATATGGTGAACAACAATAAGTAAAACTGTTACTTTCTCTTATATCAAGGGATAAATTTATATGCTAAAATTAAATTTTTATTAGTATAAATGTTTTAGTGAGATAATATATTAATTATTTTACAAGCTAGCCCTAACATGCTCATATTTAATGTTTTAAAAGATGTAAAAAAAAAACTTATAATAACTCTATTGTTTTTTAGACTTAAACGTTGATTAAAAGAGGTAAAAATTCCTAATTTTTTAGACTTAAACGTTGATTAACACCATAGATTGAGAGTTTATATTTAGTAAAATTCCTAATTGTAATAAAAAAATTAATTTTTGCTATATTTTAGAATATCTTTAAATTCATTATAAAAAAAAAAAAAAAAAAAAAACTACAATGAAAAAAACAAGTCAGCTATATATCGATTTGTTGTACTCCTCAAATCACATTCACAATTTGGCTACAAGGAAATGAAACTCATTGATTAAAATATTATTTTGTCAGTAGTCTTAGGGGGGTGTATTCAATTCGGAATTTAAGTGACATTTTAAGACTCTTCGAGATTTTAGACTTTCTAAGATTTTCAGATTTTGGAAGAATTCTATGAAATCTCAAGTCCGGAGGTAAGATTTGAAGTGGGATTTCATATAAGGTTTTTTGTTTAGAAATCCCACTAAATCTTAAAAAGTCTTAATAAATCCAAGTGTCAAAAAAATTAAATACCTCAGGATTTTGTAAGACTTTTGAAAATCCCAATTGAATACCCCAGGATTTTTAAAAGTTTTAAAAAGTCTTAACAAATCTAAATTGAATACACCAGGATTTCTAAAGTCTTAAAAAGTCCTTAAAAATCCTAATTAAATACACCCTCTTTAATGTACAAGAGACTTTAAGACTCCACTTGAATATTATAAAATTTTTATTGAACATCGTACAATTTCTTGCGTATTATAAACTTTTATTGAATATTGCATCTTATAATATAATATTCTCCAAATAAATATATCTCGCGGGTCACGTATTATATATATTCCGTACATTTTTCTTTATTCATGTATATAATTATAAGTCTGGATAAATAGCCTTAAAATTGTGCACCCCGTGCATCGCACGGGCTCTGTACTAGTTTAGAGAAGGAAGAGCTAATCGGGTTTGAAGATCGAGATCAAGATGTTGATGAAGATCTTGCACAAGATTTGGAGAATCACGAAAACTGAAGAAAATTATTCGTACACATATATTGGTTCAAGATTTTGAAGACTTACAATCGAAGAAGCCGAAATATTTTGAAAGGAAATCGATTTCATATGAAAGGACGTTGATAACATGAGAATGTAAAGGTTCCTTACCAACTCAAAGTTTGTATATATGCTTTCACGAATACTTTAAGACATGGCTGGGTGCAATTACCTTTAGCATTAAGTTTATTGTTCAATAAAGTCTTTGAGAGTTCGTGAGTTTTGTTTTGCATTATACATTACTGAAGAGTTGTTCTTGTTCTTACTAATAAATAACAATTGGGTACTTAGGGGGTGATTGGTAAGCAACCATAATCAGTTAAATCAATCAAAATTGGATCATGAATGAATGTTATTTATTTTAAATAAAGTTACTGAGTGGGATGAGAGATATTATAATTAAATAATATTTAAAATTTAATAATCAAAGTTGATGAGATGTAAAAATATGAGAGAGATGTTGAAAGTGATAGTTTGTTAAAAATATGTGAGGGAATGAATAATGAGTTAAAGTTGATGTGATATAAGAGAGAGATGATTGATATTATTTAATTATATTGATAAAACATATATAGTGATTCAAATATAAGTAACTATTTTATAATAATATTGTTTGTTATACTAATAATTAAATTTATAAATGTGATGTCATTATTTTAACTTATGGTTTTAAAATATAACATAATACATATGATATATAATATTTTATTTGTATATATACATGTGCACATGACTGGGTACTAGTTATGTTTACAAATGCGCATACTTTCAATAGAAAATGTCATATTCTAACAAAACAACATCAATAGAAGTATGATATCAGATGTGGCAAGTATCAATTTTTGTTCAAACAATATGACAAGCCGACTCGTCTAACAGTTAGACTACTTCATATTATAATTAATTTGTAAAATTTATAAATATCATAGCACATGACAAGTCAAATTAGATAGTATAGTACACAGTGTTCACATTAGTAATATCCCTAGGCTGCGCGATTCTGCCCTTTCGTTGCCGATACCGTTCTCCTCGTACCGCGTGAGCTGGATGGCTGGGCCCATAAGGTTTTCGCCGCCTCCCCTGGTCGCCTATATGGCCGTTGGTCGTCGATCTCCCGGGCAACGTGGCGGCAGATGTTCTGCGGGGTTGGGTTTGTGGCCGCGACGACCTTGTCGTGGTGGTTGGGGCTGAGGAGAGTGGCCGGCGTGACGAGATTGGGCCTTGTGGGCTGGGTTCGGGGCGGTGGTGTTGTGATGGGGGTAGGTATGGTTTCCTCCAGCGCAGGGGTGGGTTCGGCTACCTGGATGACGGATCAAGCTCGTGGGTGTTGGCGCCAGTCAGGCGAATTTGCAATTTCTTGATCCAACACTAGGGGCGAGATCCAACCCGTTTAGGTGGTCGGCCTCGTGTCTTGTGGTCGCGGTTTGTTCGGTGTTTTTGTCCATATGAGGGAAGAACTTTAATCTATTGTATTTAGGTTGTTTGTGTGTAGTA
>BKCP01009403.1:154370-172255 GCA_008636005.1 Striga asiatica | reverse complement strand
AAAAGGGACCGATCGGAGTCACCGCGACAATAATTCATAATCGCGACAGCGGGTATATGTTGGTATATTTTTAGAGAAATAAAAACGTGTTTTGTAATTCACGCAGTTGTCCAATTGGGTATATATTGAGTTTATGTTGGTTTATATTCAGTATATGTTGTAATGAAAAACATGTCTTCCATAAAAAATTATGTCTTCGTGTTTTTAAGTTTATAAACATATTATAACAAATTACTTATGTTTATGTCTTGAATGGACAGTATATATTGAGTTTATATTTAGTATATATTGTTTATACACACAACATATACTGAATATATACTAACATAAACGCAACATATACGCAAACAACTTTTTAGGCATATCGATACGTAATTGATGAGAAGTAATTGATGAGAAGTTATTATGTAAATAGGAAACCAACTTTTTAGGCATATATGCAAATAAATATAACAAATTTAGTTAATTTGTAAATAATTATATAGGGGATGTAATTATGTAATATTTTCAAATTGTTTAAGTGAAAAATGTAATTTCCTCTTAAAAGTTTTGACCAACTAAAGTAAAATCTGATAAACATACCACAATGTCCAGTCTGTTAAAAATCGATGTTAACTTACTGCCTCATCAAAAATAAATATTCCATTTTTACAGAGTACAAGGCGAGCAAATAGTCAAATACATTAGCTTCAAGAAAAGAATGTTCAGTCTATAACAAAAAATCAAGAAAGTTTTGATTTGCTCGATGCTTGACCATCTGAATAACAAACAGACATCAACACAATAATCATAGCAGCAACAATTGCAAATCCGAAAGTAACAGCAGATACAAGCCCTGCATGTTCATGGGACCCACACGGTATTTCCCAAATAACGGTATTCTGCAATATATCGCTAATAGGCAAGGGCATACAGTTCATATCAGGCACCTTAAGCTTAAGGCCGCAGCAGATAAACACATCGGGTTGCCCAAACTCGACCCTCGAGAAGCCATGTCCTAAAGGCTTGAACACCAAGAAAAAAATAAAATGACAAAAAAGAAGGAAAACGGAATTGACGTAAATTTATATAAAAAGATTCATATGCCCAGAAAAAAAACTAGCTTTCCAATGTCCGATGAACAAGAACTGAGGAGTTTGGGAACAATCTTATCCAGCAGTGGATGAAAATCGGACTTAGGTTTCTAAAGGCAGCCAAAAATCGAGAATAAATGGGACTACTAAGCGATTTCAGCATGCTTGCATGAAAGTCCATATTCGCGAACACCTTATTACCTGATATCGTGCATGTAATGGAAGTTCCAGGTTGACTTCCGAATCATCATCCTCGGTTCTCGAAAGTACTTTAGAAGTTATGCTCATGTGTATCTCGACAAGCGATTGATTTGAGCGAAATGCGGGTAGTTCTAAATTTGTGTCACCAAATACGGCTACATCAGTGAACACTGCAAAGTAGAAAAGGCACAAAAAAAGGCGATTAATGTATTCTCAATCTTGAGGGCATGCTAATAAAACTGGCTTTTAGAACATTTAGAATTGTAGTGTTATGTATTCATATACCACCACGTTTGACAAGATGCTGCAGCTCAAAAGGATCTGAAAAGACTCCGGAAGGCAGTCTTTCGATGATTATGACTTCACAAGACTGTGCAGTCAGATGGGATTTAAGTTTATGTTGCAACTTAAATCTGATAGAAGTGGACAAATGACGATGAGAGCCTTCACCAATTACATGTCGATGTAGACTGGACAGTTTGGGCAAAATGTAGTTTTCATCTTCAATTGCGTGAGACAATCCAAGTGGAATTTCATTTGCTATGAAACTGTCGAATTCTTCTTTTACCAAAGTACCATATTGTTCGAAATAACTCTTTGCTATGTATCGGTCAAGGTAATCAGTCTGTCCCTGCAAATGTAAATTGCAGAATCCAACTTGAGTTTTCAGAATATAAAACGGGAATACAAAATCACCAACAACTTTTATTTGCTTGAAAATTAAAATGTTCAACCTCAAAATGAAAAAAGGGAAAAGAAGAACAAAAATGTTCCCACTCACATAACTTGTAGATCTAATGGTGATAAGAAACATAAGTACAAGTCGTATCATGAAATTTCCTATTCGAAATTCCATTTGCACGTCGACCTGAAACATGGTAAAAATCATGGATTACTAAGTGATTCTGAGAATTAATTGCTAAACTAGAAAAAAAAAAAAAATATATGTCACGAACTCTTCTAGCAGATATAACCCTTTCAAAGTTCGATTAAAAAAGAAAAAACTACCACTTGATCTAGTTTGTGGAGGTACATATTCGCAGGAAGAATTAAATCAAGGTTTACCATGAGCAAATAATAAAATGAAGGATTTAATAAGGAATTGGAAAAATCGAAAGAGATAAATGGAGAGGAAGCAAGGGATTACATGCTGCACACAAACAAATGATCATTACAGTGCAGTTTTGCATGTTGATATTTTCAACAAACTTTACTACACAAACTAGAATATCAAACAGATTCTTGGGGGCATGAAAAGTAAGACACGGGTTATAACTCTTACAAAGACTCCAAGAAGCAATTTGTATGTTACAATATCGAAATGAAAACCGCACAAAACCGAAAGCAAAGCTGCTGCAAAACTGGACAACAGCACGGATTCGTGAGCTTTGCCTTTTAAGCGTAAATTTCACAACATAGATTCTTGGGTTATTGTTTCACCAACAGACAGAAAGACACCGAGCTACTAGTTTTGTGAATACCCCTAAACTAGCAACTATGTTAAGAAGGTAAAAACTGCCTCACGGCCTATAACATCCAATGGAACTCCCCAAACAACCGTACATAAAGTTACTAAAGTGTCAACCGAGGAACTATCAATCCCTCAAATCAATCTAAGCTACTCTCAGCCTAGGCCATTAAAACCACCCACCTTAAATATATATCCAATATTGAAGTATTAATCAGCTGTCACAACCACTAATCAAGAATTATAACATCTTATTTCAAGCATTAAAAAAAAAAAAGAGATCTCTCGATTCAACAAAGAAAACCCATGTGTTCAAAATTAAAAATTTCTGCACACACGTGAAGGTGCCCTAGTCAGGAGGAGGATCGACGAATACACCAAATTTGGAATTCTCGGAGGCTCAGAATGAGCTAGCCGGAACACTGCGGCCAGCGGCTGGGGTCTGCAGGCCGAAGCTAAAACCCAAAATGTAAACAAGATCAAAATGGAAAAATTACAGTCTGTGATTGCCAAGGTCGCGATGAAAGGGAAGGACTGAGGGAGTGTTTCTAGAATTCTAGCTTCCAAAGCAAGCCTCTAATGGGCCTATATCTTATACAGGCTTTGGTTTTTGAGTATTTAGGAATTGGGCTGAAATTTGGGTCACGTGTTGGACAAATTTTTGGGTAAAAAATTGGATACAATTTTTTTTAAAAAAAATATATATATAATGTTTAGCTTCGAATATTAAAGTTTATTTGTACACTAGTACAATTGTGGGTGTTGAATTAAAAAACATATATAAGAAATATTAAATTTGTTCTGATTGATAATATGTGAATATTGAAGAGAAAGATTGAGCAATAAATTAATATGATTGATTTAAGTGAAGATATATAGTAGAAAAAAATGAATAAAAAGAAAAGTATCATAGTAACTATGGAAAAAAACATGGAATAAAATAAATATTGATTGCTTCAATAAAGAATAATATTTAATGTATTAATTATGGAAATAAACATGCCTAATTGGCATTTGACATGACATCCGAGTCTAATTATGTATCAATTCAATGCATTAGATTATATCAAATAGGATATCGAAGAATGCAAGTCTGCCATTTAGGCCCAGCACATTCGAGAATCTATATATATTGAAACAGGTTGTTGGAATTATTTATAATACTAACTTTAACTTTGTAATTAAATAGGTTGACTTACTATTAAAGGAAATATGACAAAAAGTACTTTAATATTTTTGAAAAAAAAAATTATACCCACCTATTGCAAATCATGCAATTCGGTAAACAACATGACTTTCTACATAAATAAAATGATATCAATTCTAAAAGTTATTCTGTGATAATTATCACAATAAAAATGATTCTTAATATTAATTACGAATCAATGAAATTTCTTATTCTTTTGGTAACAAAATCATATTCCGTGAATTTCTACAATGTCTTAGAAAAAGGACTATTAAATAGATTTTGTTTGTAAATAAAAGGGGGAAAGTGTAAATAATCAGATATGTAAAACAGGTGGGACAAGTTTAAGCTTCAATGTTCTTAACAACATCTCAATCTATTTATCATAGAGCAATTGTGTGGAGCAGATTTGTTTACAAGTGAGATCAATCCTATAATTCTTACTTTCTAGAAAATCTCAATCCATCTAACAATCACATTAAGGGGGTTCTAGCAATCATAGGCTCCAAAANCCCAAAAAAAAAAAAAACTAATAACAATATTAAAATAGAAACAAAATTCTAATCTTCTTGCTTGATGAAAACAATTTCTAGCAACACCAAATTCTAATTCCTCTTAACTTGTAAGAATCTAGAAGCATAGGCTGAAAAGAAAGTTCATATTCTAAGCCTGGTTTGATCTTTTCACCAATGAAGCAGTCTACAACTTATTTACTGTATTGCTCCATGAATTATATCACCTCCTAACATCTAATTACAAGCACTGCCATGTTAGCAGTTCCAGACAAGATGAATTTTTTCAGAAAAGTGATATCCAGTACAGAACTAAGGTCAAAAACTTTGTAAAGACTCAAAGTTTATGAATTTAGGTAAGTTTCTATTGTCATTGAAAGGCGGCGGCCACCATATATGCAAACTAAACTACCACCAATATTACATCTCAACCACCACAAAATCTGCATTTCCCATCAGACGACACAACAAATCACCAGCACCACAGCACTTAAGTCCCATCCAATAAATAAAATAACATCAAATTAACAACAAATTAAACCCAATTAACCTTCAACAAACAGCAAATTAATAAAAAAGATTGCATTTTTATTTAATCCCTTTTGCTTTTTTACCTGGACAATGCCCAAGAACGAGCTCGACCACCCGTATTTGGCGGCGAATGTGAGCGCCTGAGCTCACTGAAGTTTTTAAGAACCGAATGCCGAGCGCTAGAGTTGGTGGGGTTAAATCGGAAACTTCGTGAAGTTCTAGCGACTCAACCTCTCGCACAATCAACTGAAAGAGAAAATCCCGATNCAAAAAAAAAAAAAAAACTGAAAGAGAAAATCCCGGTCTTCCTCCGGAGCCTATCTAACCTCCAGAAGATCGATCTCTCCGAAAATTCGGAGGTCGCAGGTATCGTGGTGGCGATCGTCTTCACGCCGACCTTGATCTGCTTGTTCCTGATGCCGTGAAGAAAAACCGAGAAGATGAGCAATGGATGGGTGCAGGTGGGATTCGCGGATGGATATGCGTGCGTGTGTTTGTGCCCTCAGTTTATTACTTAATTTTTAATTTAATCAACTATATAGAACGGATGTAGTATAGATGACGGGCATTAGGGCATTATAACAAGAGGATGGTTAATAAAACCTACTTTTACAGTTTAACTACTAAAATATGAGGTTTAAGGTTTATAAATGTAAATCATGTTTACATTCTTAAACCTTACATAAATCTCAATAAAAAAATATTAAAAGTGCAAAAAGTGAAATTGTAATGTAAAATATTAATAAAAATATAAGAATATAATATTAAGTGAGAAACATGTGGGACATAAAAAAGAAGTTTATAAATTTTATTGTTATTGGAGGTTTATGTACGTAGGAATAAAAATGAGGTTTTGAATGATGTGACATGTTGGAAAGTGTAAAAAGAGATTTATGGAGAATTAATGTTAAAGACGCTCTTAATTGCCCGTTCTACATACTCTCTTTAATTCATAATAAGTGTCGTTTTGAGAAGTTTCACACTCATTAAGAATTTTTTTTGTGCCAATAATAACCTTCTTTAATGAAGATAGAGATGGATATTTTGAAAAAAGAAGAAGTGTAAGACATAGTTTATTTATTAGTTAAATGAGGGTAATAATGGAAAAATATGTACAAAAAATTCAAAACGTCATTTATTTTGTTAATAGTTGATAAAACCAAAATGACATTTAAAAAGAATAGGAGATAGTACTAAATGTCATCTACTTTTTTAAACAATTTTATTACAAAAATATCACCGCTCATCTTTCTAGAATGGGTGTTTGTGAGTCGTTCTAAAAACTTGTCTTCTATTGTATTTTTTCTACTATGTAAATCAATAGATTTGGAAAAAAAAAAATCACTTATAATAGACACTATTATGACATATAAAAAAAATAAATTAAAAATGACGAATTAAAAACAATTAAATTTTTTAACTTCAAAACAATATATGTTACAGTCCTTTTCAATTAAGTGTTGCTTATAATATTTGTCAAAAAATTTTAAATTTAGCTATTACGGATTCTCGATCTCTTAGGGGCTGGTGGAGAGTTTCGCGAGAGGAGAGGAAAATTTGCTTTAGAAGTGATCGGCGGGTCGACCCCGGGATCGACGGTCGCCGTGATGGGTTTTGGGGCGTTGAGAGCTGTTTCGGTGATTGGCGTTTCTTTGTTAACAATATAGTGTTTGAAAGAATGGTTCCATAGAGATTTGCTTAAAATCCGGCTGGGATCCTTCACGAACTGGAGCAGCCTCTTGTTGTGTATATTTTTACCGGAGTAGAATCGAAAGATTCGAACACCGGGTCGTATCGCAAACAAGGTTAGCCGGAATATTCTGTACGTTTATTCAAGCACAAATAAAAGAAATAAAACTCCTAAACACTTTATTCAGAGATTGGTTTTGGTTTAAATTATCAACTACTACGAAAATTTAAATAAAGCAATAGAATTATCAAAGCAACAACGATGAACAAATAGGATTTGAGAAGTTATGGAGTCGGGGTTTCCGTTTTGGTTCAGATTGCAATTAATGGGCAAAAGATTGTTCAGTTAAGTGATTTGAATAACCTGCACGTTCGAGTACTCATCCTCAATAACTCTTCGTAACAAGAGAACAAACTAGAACAACAAATTTAACAAGTCATTTAACTCCTAAGCAATACAGTTACGAATAAGCCTAGCTTATGCGAGCCTATTTTGACCGACTCCTCCCCTTTTGGTTCCGAGAGTCGATTGAAGTAGACTAGAGGGTGGTTAATCAATTAGTCCATTAAGAATTAAAAACATCAAGCACGAATTTATCGAATTCAATCCAAACAATTGCAAGTTGAAGTGTCACCCTTCAACAATTCTCAAAACTCAAGTTAAATAATTGAAAAACCCTAATAAAAGATTAACTCGCACAAATTGAACAATCTTAAGCCTGACAATCACAAACGATTCCAAAACATCAATCTCCTATCCCTAGCATACGAATTTAGCCGATCATAATTGAATCATCAACACAAACAATCATATCAATCAAAGAATCCATAATCAATAATTAAGTGAAGAGGAACCCTTACAATTGATAAAATTCCAAGGTTGAATTTGATAAACAAGCTTAAATTCAAAATAAGGAAGAAATCCAAGTGCAAATCCAAGTTCGACGTTGAAAATTATGAAGGAAAGATGAAAAGCGAGTAAAAGGAAGAGAGTAGGGTTTGTTTCTGTGTTATGTACGAGATAATCCTCTTTGTCAAAGGCCCGATCACTTATTTATATTAACAGCAGGTCTCTGCGTGGAGGATATGGCAGCACAACGTGAGGCACCATTCTGCCGCGGCACGGCGCTTCAACACGGCGCGGGAGAGGATCTTGCCCCGGCGCGAGGCTCTTTCACGGCGCGAAGCTGCGCGTCCTGGGCGCAGATGACACGACGCGGGGGCTGGCACGGCGCGGCAGGTGCTGGTGTCGGGATGCGGAAGGTAGCGCGAGAGCGGCAGGGTGAAGTGTTGAGTTATCTGTCCATCTTGTGGCAGCGACGTGGCGCGGCACGAGTGCGGAGAGCTGACTGGCGCGACACGGCACCTGGGAGTCTCGTGGGTCTATGTCGCACGACTTTACATTTTGGACTCGTATACGCTCGTCTGGACTCGGAATCTGATTCCGTTTTCTCCTGTGTGATGCCAACGAACTCTTCTATATGATCACGCTTGCCCAACTAATATTTCCCTGAAATCCTGTTCTCCCGAGACTTCCAACCTGCACACCAACGATGACGAAAAAAATAGAAAACGACCGAAAAACACAAGAAAGACAAGAAGAGAATAAAATGAACTAAAACTCATCCAAACGACCTAAACTGGGGGAAAAAGAAAGACAAAAAGATAACGAAAAATGCAACAAAAAATGAGACAAACACCTCTTTGCAATCATAGTTTGGCGATCGTGGAACTGGAGAAACGAACATGTTTTCAACCAGAAAACTTGGAGCTGTGAGGCACGTCGATTGGAGGTGTTGTATCGTGTGGACACATATACTCATTCTCTTGCGACCCTTACTAAAGTAGGGGATGAATCGAAGCATTCTGATATTAGATTGATTCATTAGTCTCTGCCGAATCCAGGGTGGATCAAAATAAATAAGGATGGTGCTTTTGATACTTCCACCGGATTGAGGAGTGTTAGAGGGATCTTGATGAGCTCGGAAGGTGGTTAGCGGGTTTCATCATGCATAATGGGTTTTGTACAATTACGGGTGCAGAATTGTGGGGCCATTTCATCGTCAAGTTATCGCGGAAGTCGATAGCCAATATGTGGTGAACATGATCCTTGACACCGAGAATAATTTTGGAGCCCAAGAAGCGTTAGTCACGGCTATTCGTGGCTTAGGCTCAAAGGGAATGGAGCATTACAATACGACATGTGCATAGAGAAACCAACTTTGCGGCTGACTATTTGGCAAGCTTAGCGACTGACGCTCCATTCGGATTTGAGTTATTGACTTCCCCTCCCCCTGGCATGAGAGCTTAGCTCGAGCACAATATTATCGGGTCTCTTATCCTCGTCAAGTTATAGTTTAATCTTCAGGCATTCGGCCTCCTTCATTTAATATAAAAAAAAAAGGATCAATTTTTTCTTACAAAAAATACCACATACACATAATAGTTCTATTTGAGACACTCCAAGTTACAACGAAAAATAGAGACAAACAAACACATACCCAACTAAGAACAAAAAATCACATGCAGACAAAGAAGAAATTTAATTTTGGAGCTTTTCTTCTCGGTGACATTACTTATGTCGTGATCATGGGTCTTACAATAATCCCTTTCATAATACGTAGTGACATGTTAGTCCAGTTTGATGTTATTGTAGTATTTTAATAGTTCATTGGTTAGACTATTTCGAGGTTACTGTAGTATTTTAATAGTTCATTGGTTAGACTAGTGAATGAATCGAGTGGACATTTGTCGATTTTATTTCTTTTTTTGAATATGTGTAGTATTTTAAATAATAAATTATATATAAAAGTAACTTATTAGAGATTTAACCACTAAACATACAAATGCTTAAATTATAAGTGGCATAATTATCTAATGTATTTAAAGATTTATTTTATTTATATTAAATATATATTTTAAAAGAATATAACTACTTTTTTTAATATCAAATTGATATGGTCCGTAAATTTTTGATCAATTCTGAGCGAATCGCTGATAATCGTTTCATTTCAGTGAACAATAATAATTTAGGTCCAACCATTTGGACCGGTCCAATCTGTCCAAAACTAAATTTTAAATATTTTATCAGTACAAAAATAAATAATTATGTGATCATGAATAATTGCAAAACTATAAATAAAACTATTAGAATTGGTGTGATGCATAAAAAATAATAATTAAAATGATAACAAATAACTTTTTTTATAAAAAATATACGATAATACAATTTTATTTTTATATTATTATATTGGTAAAAGGAAAAAAGAAATCAACAGATTTTTATTGAAAAAATATTTTGATTTGTTTGAATTTTTTGGTTTGGTACGATTAATTTTAAAAAAGTGGTATGGTTAGTTGTTAATGTGATTTTGAGTTTATATTAAAATAATATTCAAACTAAATTAATTTAAATTGATTTAATATAAAAATAGGAGAGAGATGATGTGGAGTGATGGTTTGTTAAAGTTACGTGAGTAAATGAATAGTGAATTTAAGTTGATGTAATGTGTAAGAATGATTAAGTTGTATTATTCAATTATATTGATAATATTGAAAGTAGTAGGGTTGAATTAAATTTGAGTTATAAAAAGTGATTGATTAAAAATGATTTGAGTTTTTTTTTTTAGAAAAAAATAATTGTATCTAAGCATCCCTTTACAACTTTAATAACTTTAATAATACTCACTACAAGACAATGATGAAATATCAACGGAAATATATTCAAATAGAATTCTAACGACAATTTCAATAGATATTTCAATGCTATTATTTCGTTGGAATTATTCTAACAGAAATTCCAACAAAAGTATTCTGTTGGAATGAATTTTTCTTTGGAATTTTCGTTGGATTTTGATAATTCCAATTTGGTGGAAATAAAAATTCCAACGAAAATTCCTACGGTAATAAACCATTGGAAATATAACCGTTGGAATTATTAAATTTCATATAAAATTCCAATGAAAAATACATTCCAACGGAATATTTTCGTTGGAATCATTTCAAAAGAAACTATACCATTGCAATGAAATTTTCATTGAAATATATTACCATAGTAATTTCTATTGAAATATAGCAATTTTTTATAGCTGAGTACAACACAACTTTTTATTAATAAATACAAAAGACAGATTAGTCCTTGACACTTTCATCGGCCACAACGTAGGACTAAACACATCACATAATTATTATAAAAAAAAAAAAAAAATAGAAAAGGACACATCGGTCCTTTTCGCGGACCCAATTGATTCTGTTCCCAACTTTCCATACCTTATTCGTCTTCTCATTGGTGCAAAACGACGTTTAAGAATTAAAACCAACGTTAATCTCTGCAAGACAAGACAAAAGGCTCCGGTGAGCGTGCGCCACACGCATCTCTCAGCACCGTTGAAATCGAACAATTGAACGAACCTGCTTTTTATCTTGAGTTTGGTAGGTTCAACATCATTTCTTGTATTGGGGTTAAACTGTAACAAATAACAATGACGCGCTAACCTCACTCCCTTAACTACAGTTAAAAGTTTGCTAAGCGACAAAAGGGTATTTTGCAGCTCACTGTTTTTGCNCAAAAGTGGGAATCTATTGGTGATTTCAAACCACTTTCTGGAAGCTGCTTCAAAGGTAAGCGCTTTTATTCGCCTCAGTGATTATTGGCTTTGATAGTACTAATTGTGGCAACACTGTGTGGGTTGCTTTTGTGATGATGTCTTCACTTTTTGTTTCTAATTCATGAATTTAATTGCCACTTTATGCAATCTCCACTGGCAATAGTGCTTGGTTTGCTGGAAAAATTCTGGCTCTTCATTTTCAAGCACCTGTTATTTATTGCGGTTGATGGGTTTAGTGTGTGATTCATTTAATGTCACTGCTGTTAGAACCTAAGATTTTTTTCTCTGCACTCATCATTTTTTCTTTTCCTTCTGGAGAAAAGCCAGAATAGAGTGCTTGATATTTTTCTTGTGGGACTTGGGAGAACTTTTTGCTATGTAGCTTGTGCTTGATTGTTTATTGACCTGAGGAATAATGTTTTCTTATTTGGTTTGACGTGGTATGTCAGTTTTCCACTACTATTTGAAATTTGATTATCTTGAGCCTCTATATCATCATCTTTCACTTTGTAGGTCCATGTTATGCAAGTTAGTGCAGGTCCTGAATAGATTTCAGTGAATTGACCTTTTGTTCTTCTCCAAGAAAGGATTTTTCACATCTGGTGTGATGATAATAATCAATTCTCATGTCCTTCTGATATTTTTTCTTGCTTTTTAGCTTCCTTCATCTCATTCTCTCTTTACTATACCCTGCTTGTACAGCTAACAACTATTCTCCAGAATAATGGCCTCAAGATCTTATTCAAACTTATTAGACCTCACATCCACTAGCTCTCCTCCCTCGACCCGAACGAACAAAAAACTCCCTCGAGTCGCCACTGTGGCGGGTATCATGTCCGAACTCGAAGACGGAAGTCGAAGCAACAACGGCTCGGACACCACGTCATCGCGTATAATCATAGTAGCCAATCAACTCCCGCTACGCGGGTCCCGCACAGTCACAGACGACCTAAAAAAGGGCTGGGATTTCACCTGGGACGAGGACTCTCTCCTACTGCAGCTCAAAGATGGTCTTCCCGAAGACCACGTGGACGTAATCTACATCGGCTGCCTTAAAGAAGAAATCGAGCCCTCCGAACAAGATGACGTGTCACAACACCTGCTCGACAACTTCAACTGCGTCCCGGCCTTCATCCCTCCCGAACTCCTCACGAGATATTACCACGGGTTTTGCAAACAGTACCTTTGGCCTCTCTTCCATTACATGCTCCCTTTATCCCCAGACCTCGGTGGCCGATTTGACCGTCCCATGTGGCGGGCCTACCTGTCGGTGAACAAGATATTTGCAGACAAGGTCATGGAGGTAATTTCGCCCGACGAAGACTACGTTTGGGTCCACGACTACCACCTCATGGTCCTCCCGACTTTTCTAAGGAAGAGGTTTAACCGAGTCAGGCTCGGTTTTTTCCTCCACAGTCCTTTCCCTTCATCCGAGATATACCGGGCTTTACCTATTCGGGCCGAGCTTCTTCGGGCTTTACTGAACTCGGACCTCATCGGCTTCCACACGTTCGATTACGCCAGGCATTTCCTATCCTGCTGCAGCCGCATGCTCGGGGTTTCGTACCAGTCGAAACGCGGCTATATTGGGCTCGAGTATTACGGGCGTACAGTCAGCATCAAGATCCTACCTGTCGGGATTCACATGGGTCAGCTTCGATCCGTGCTCGATTTTCCCGAAACCGAGGCAAAGGTTTTGCGACTACGCGAGACTTTCGCGGGCCGCACGGTATTGCTCGGAGTTGACGACATGGATATTTTCAAGGGAATCACGCTAAAGCTCCTAGCTTTCGAGCAGCTGCTGACTCAGCATCCGGAGAAGAGGGGTAAAGTCGTCCTTATCCAGATCGCGAACCCGGCCAGAGGCCGCGGGAAGGACGTAGAGGAAATCCAGTCGGAAACTCACGCGACCGTCTCGAGAATCAACGAGGTTTTTCGCGAACCGGGCTACGAGCCCGTGATCTTGATCGAGGGCCCGCTTCACTTTTACGAGCGAATAGCTTACTACGTGGTGGCGGAGTGCTGCCTGGTGACAGCTGTCAGGGACGGGATGAACTTGATTCCGTACGAGTACGTCGTGTGCAGGCAGGGGACTGAGAAGCTAGACCAGGCTTTAGGCGTGGGCCCGACTTATATTAACAAGAAGAGCATGCTTGTAGTTTCCGAGTTTATCGGGTGCTCGCCTTCACTCAGTGGGGCCATCAGAGTCAACCCTTGGAATACGGAAGCCGTGGCCGAGGCCATGGAAACTGCCATGCTGACGCCTGAGGTCGAAAAACAGATGAGGCACGAAAAGCACTATAAGTACGTGAGCAGCCATGATGTTGCTTATTGGGCCAGAAGCTTCTTGGCGGATCTTGAGAGGGCTTGTGGGGACCATGCGAGGAGTAGGTGCTGGGGAATTGGGTTTGGGCTGGGCTTTCGCGTGGTCTCGTTGGGCCCCAGCTTCCGGAAGCTTTCTGTGGAGCATATTGGATCTGTGTATCGGAGGACTCGGAATCGGGCAATCCTGTTGGATTATGATGGGACGTTGACTTCGCGGGTTGCGGCCGATACGCGGCCTAATGGGGAGGCTGTTGAGGTATTGGATAGACTTTGTCGAGATTCGAGGAATGTGGTTTTTGTTGTGAGTGGGATGAATAAGGAGATTTTGACACAGTGGTTTGCTTCGTGTGAGAGAATGGCGATTGGGGCAGAGCATGGGTATTTTGTNTGAGAGTTAAGATGTTGTTATATAGCATGTTGATGATCCTAGCAACTTTTGTTAGATAAGCTGGATATTTTAGCACTTTGTGTATGTGTGGACTGTCTAGGAGAAGCTTTATATGAAATTGACTGTTCAGATATGTGAAATATGTGGGGTTGATTTTTAGACACTATCTTTTGATGGTGACTTGAGAAGTTCCCTACTGGCCAGTTGGTTTTTTTATCAGTTATCAATTTTGTTTTGAGCTGGGCCAATGGGTTCGACTGAAAATAGTTTCAAATACAAACTTCTTTATTCGGTAGTGACATTTGTGAAATTTTCATTTGAAATGATTTTAGGGGTCGTCCATCTGTGTGATTGGAAGCTTCCCATAACTTTGTGGCATGAAAACCAAAATTGTTTTTAGTTTTTCTGGAGTTCCTTTCAGCTAAGCATTTGCTTTAGTAAAGCCTATGGTGCCTAAAGTGAGCTAAGATAGCTTATTTTGTCTTTGATCTTCCATCAGCATTATTTTCGGACATCAATTTTGTTATTTCTATATTTCCAGAAAAGCAAAATTTGGACATGGTTGTAGCATAATTCTTCTGTTGACGAATTTGTCTTATTGTGAATTGAAGAGGATATGAGGCAAAAGGTCATATAAAGTTGGTAAAGAAACCCACAGATAGTGTTTTGGCTGGCGATTGACTAGTTTACTTTTCCATGCTATTCTGGCTTTATCTATGATAGCATATTTGGAGTTTTTTTTTTTTTGACGCAGAAATATGCTACACCTGAAAGTAACTCGTATAATCTCGGTTTCTTTTGTAATTTATATTATTAACCAAGCCCTGCTGCAGGTCCTCACTAGAAAATGTGTTGATTTTGTTCTATTACTTGCATTAGTCTTATCATCTCTGTTATCATAACATATCATGTTTTCTCTCTCTCTCTCTCTCTCTCTCTCAGGCCACAACACAGTTCAGCCTGGGAAACTTGCATTTCTGTACAAGATTTCGACTGGAAACAGATTGTCGAACCTGTAATGCAGTTATACACAGAAACAACTGACGGCTCTTTCATCGAAACCAGAGAGAGTTCACTCGTGTGGAATTACCAACTTGCAGACCCCGATTTCGGTTCATGTCAGGCTAAAGAGCTTCTCGATCACCTTGAAAGCGTCCTAGCAAACGAACCTGTCTCAGTCAAGAGTGGGCCCCACACCGTCGAAGTAAAACCTCAGGTTTGTAATTAGATTCCTTTTAACCAATCCATGCTTGAAATCCTTTTCATATGTTTATCTCATAAGCTTTGAGCAGCTTTTCAAATAAGCTCGTTGAAATCTTTAATTCAGCAAGCATATCAACTAATTTTACCACACTCTTTATCATATAAGCTAGCTTTTCAGCTATAAGCTCGAAAATCACTTATAAGCTATCAGCTAGCTTATCAACTAGTTTTAACAAACATAACCTAACTAGATTCCTTTCAATGTTCATCTCTCCCGTTTACGAGCTTTTGACATTTTTTTTGGGGGGCCCACTTTATTAGGGGGTCCACAAAGGGCTCGTGGCCCAAAGGCTTCTAGCCATGATGCGAGAAAAAGAAGTGCTTCCGGATTTCGTGCTCTGCATAGGGGATGACAGGTCAGACGAGGATATGTTTGAGGTGATAATGAGTGCAAAGGAAAATGGTTCGCTTTCTCCAGCTGTCGAGGTTTTTGCTTGCACGGTTGGGCAAAAACCGAGCAAGGCAAAGTACTACTTGGAGGATACTTGTGAGATATTAAGGATGTTTCAGGGTTTAGCTGATGCATCTGACAAGTCGGCTAAAAACAACGTCTCGTTTTCTCCACAGAACAACCTTATTGTTGTCGATAAAGTGTGAAGGCGCGTATATACGTATATGTATGTATGTGTGATGTGTGTGACTGTGTTTTAGTTTGCTGATTATAGTGTGTGATGTTTGGTGACTTGACAGTTTGCTGTTAGGCTGTCTGCTAGAGATGTGCTTGTGAGTACTGAGTATGTATGTGTGTTTCTTGTTTGAACTATATGTGACACATTGTTATAGTTTAGTTTTTGTTGAAGTGGGAAAGATTGTGGAAAGCAATAACTTGATGAACTTTCAATAAGGTGGTGTTGGCAAATGTCCAAAGAAATTAGTGCAACAAATCATACTAAAAAGTAACAAGTATATTTGTACAAGTCAGAACAATAAAACATGAAATGAAGCATGAAATGGAATATGAAATTAGAGCAGGACATCTTTTATCTTATCAAATGTGGTAAAAATTAACACAAAGATCATAAACTCATAAGTTTTATTGTTCACAAAGGATATGTAAAAGCTTCGATTGGTTGAAACATAAGCTTTATTGTTCTCATAAAAAACCCTGTATGTATTTCAACAATAAAGCTATTAGACAGAGAGACAATTTTATTTTTCTGTTAAATTTATACATAATATAACATTTTATAATATACTTATAACAAAAACTTCTATTGTTTTCAGGCATCCCTCGGACTCATAAATCGATTCTACTCTTATGGGTATTGTTCGTATGGATAGTTTTTAAAGATTATATATATGTAGAGGCCGCCAAATGCCGGTTACAAGGATTGAAACTTGCATGGTGTTAGAATATCACTTGTGAGTTGTCCCACATCGTTCATATATGAAAAATAAACCCACCTTAAAAGACTAATGGGCTACTCCTCCTTCCACCAATTGGTTTTGGGATGGAACCCCATTTGGGCTTCATATGAGTTTTTCCCTTCTTTCATGGTGTATTTCATTGTAGTGGGCCAGCACCCATTTTCCCCATTTTCCCCACTTTCTGTCACATGGTATATATATACATGCCGGTTCACTGAATAGACTGTTCACGGTTGAGACACATGGGTATATATATACATGCCGGTTCACTGAATAGACTGTTTTTCCCCACTTTCTGTCACATGGTATATATATACATGCCGTTTTCCCCACTTTCTGTCACATGGTATATATATACATGCCGGTTCACTGAATAGACTGTTCACGGTTGAGACACATGGTATATATATACATTTTTCCCCACTTTCTGTCACATGGTATATATATACATGCCGGTTCACTGAATAGACTGTTCACGGTTGAGACACATGGTATATATATACATTTTTCCCCACTTTCTGTCACATGGTATATATATACATGCCGGTTCACTGAATAGACTGTTCACGGTTGAGACACATGGTATATATATACATTTTTCCCCACTTTCTGTCACATGGTATATATATACATGCCGGTTCACTGAATAGACTGTTCACGGTTGAGACACATGGTATATATATACATTTTTCCCCACTTTCTGTCACATGGTATATATATACATGCCGGTTCACTGAATAGACTGTTCACGGTTGAGACACATGGTATATATATACATTTTTCCCCACTTTCTGTCACATGGTATATATATACATGCCGGTTCACTGAATAGACTGTTCACGGTTGAGACACATGGTATATATATACATGTCGGTTCACTGAATAGACTGTTTTTCCCCACTTTCTGTCACATGGTATATATATACATGCCGTTTTCCCCACTTTCTGTCACATGGTATATATATACATGCCGGTTCACTGAATAGACTGTTCACGGTTGAGACACATGGTATATATATACATGCCGGTTCATTGAATGGACTGTTATTCCCCACTTTCTGTCACATGGTATATATATACATGCCGGTTCACTGAATAGACTGTTCCCCACTTTCTGTCACATGGTATATATATACATGCCGGTTCACTGAATAGACTGTTCGCGGTTGAGAACATGCTCGGTTCAGGCAAACTAAAATAAATAATGATAAACAATTAAAAATAAATAAAAATTCAAATTTTAAATTAAAATTTCGGCACCTAGCCATTGGTTT
>BKCP01009403.1:120688-140011 GCA_008636005.1 Striga asiatica | reverse complement strand
ATTGTTCATGAGTTTATTTTTGGATTCAAAATGCTATTTTATTTAAAAAAAACGATTTATATATATTTGGGATAGAGGATTGCAACATTGGTTTTTCTTACGTATTAAACATTTGACTATTTACTAAATAGTTCAGCAAAATCATGTGATCTAATAAGTTAGTCAAAACTGCTAATGTATTTATTTTTGCGTATATATTAAATAATTTATTATTTACCGAAACAATTTGCATAACCATTTGATCTATTCGGCTAGTAACAACTGTTAATCTATCAACTTAAAAATTACAAATAACAAAAATGAAAATAAAAATTATAAATAGATGTCACTGATATTAGTAATTAAAAAATTGCAGGTTTTAACAATAACATTTGGTGGCATTGCATAATTGCATTAGGTCTTACTAGTGGACACTAATGGGCACGTGCGTCTCTTCGCAATTCAAAATTGGAGCAAAACAAAACAAATGATTGATTGCAAATGTGAATATGTGATCACGTTCTACTCGTGGTCGGCGTGTCTATTTCTATTTCATAAACCAATAGCCGACGGATTGCATTATTATGTTCCCATTATTAATTCGGTGTGACTCATATTTTTTGAATAGATAATTAATTATTTTTACACTTAAATACCATAAATTTAAATTTAATATAAACCGTCTCATGTCATAATCTGTATTGTTCGTGCAACTAATAAAATACAATGATTAATTCCACCTTTCTAATATTATGCCGTCTATATAGGCTAGTCAGTTCGCAACTATCTACTCGTCGATTGGGTGGGCCCCAGCCCATTTTTTAAATTAAACTTTTTACTGAATATATTATAATTTATAAAATACTACAGTTATAATAAATTTAATTAATAAATATATATTATATTACCATAAATATATAACTACATGCGAGCCGTGAAGGGAGAGGAGTATTAATTCAGAAATTTTATATAAATTTTGAGATTTTAAAACTTTTGGTGTATTTAACTTGAAATAGTTAAATAAAAACTTGAAATAGTTGAAAAAGTCAAAAGTCAGCATAAGTTGATTTATGGAAATATATTCGTTAGCTGCCTAACTCATACGACATTACATTACAACTAACATCAAATCAAATAATTGAGAGACATAATTGAGAGGGAGAAGAGTGCTTCTAAAGCAAAAGGAGGAGCAGAAATCCTCTCATCAATCTCTCATTTTCAAGCTTTTAAATCTGCAAAAATGGCGATATTGCATTGATATTAGGGGAATTCGTATTGCATTTTGATGCATATGTATTAGGTGCAAATCAAAATTTGAGCGAGAAACCAATATAGTTCAGGGGAAAGCTTTATTAATTTCGTTCATCTGTTCTGATATTTTTCTGTCGAGAAGAATGGAGAACGAGGGTGCGGCGAATGGCGGAGTAAGGAATAGGGAAAAATCAGGGAAGTTTCCGTTGACGGCGTGGGAGGTCACGGTGGCGAGCGGCGTCGTGTTGGGGTTTTCGTTTGGGTTGGTAGGGCTGTACCTGACGATGCCGGCATCTGATTACAGCTTCCTCAAGCTTCCTCGTTCTCTGCAAGATCTTCAAATTCTCAGGTGTGCTTTATGTTTGAATCGATGCTGCTCTTGAGTAATCTGGTTGTGATTATGTTATCTTACTTTTCTCTGGACGTTGTTTGTTGAGAAACAGGATTTTGGGTCCTGAAATTTTGTGCTGCAATAGTGGGACGAAGCTGTTTTTAGCTCAAAACAGTAATCAGTCGAAACATTAAGGATGATGATGGCATTTGCTTTAGAGATGTTTAGCCTTTTATTCATAAAAGTTTTCAGCCTTTCACTGGTAATTATGGACTCCATATGATGAGATAATATTATATCGCATGGGGAAATTAGAAAAATTATATATATCCCACATTTGCTACTTTGAATCATGAAAATGAGGAGAATGTGAGTTTATCGATTCTAGGGCGGAGAGTATTTCAGAAAACAACCAAAATAAGACAAATGAATAAGAACAATAGAACCAGTTGTGATGTGTGTTAAATTATCCTTTGCCTGTGAGTCTTCATGACTACAAAGTATAAACCTTCATTATTTGTGGAGAACCTAAGGCGTTTCTAGGATGTTTTACGAAATCCTGATTCATGATAGGCCTTGGACTAAATTTATTTTATTCAGCCAATGAATTAAAAATCAGGAAATAAAATATATGATTGGCTAGTTTAGTTAAATCGAAGGGATTACAGCGTGTTTAGAGATTTTTTTTTTTTTTTTTTNACGGTTAGGTTCATGAAGGTCTTTCTGCAGCTAGGATTAAACTTTTGTATTTCGCTGTGATTGGCTTGTCGTGAACAAGAAAAGATCACTGATACAGTAGAACTTTTGAATATGAAATCATAGGCGGAATTTTAGCTGATATAAAATTTTTGCAGTATCTCTGCAATTACATTAGTTTCAAACAGATTAAGCGTACATACATCCTGATATACAAACATCGTCACCGGAAATGTGTTATTAAGTTTCTTTATCTTTGATGTTTTTAGCTCCTCCATGGTATCTCTCCAAGACGCTATCCTTTCTGTTCCTTTATGTGCTTCACATAATATTTTGACCTGATCTTTTTAGTTCCTTTATGTCCTTCCTTTTCCTGTCTTTTCATATCTCTATGTTCTGTTTTTCTGAGGTCTTCTAATATTTTCCCTTTTGCTTCATTGTTCGAAGATTATACTACATTTGACACGAACTTCACTACTTTTGCTTGGTTTTTTGTAGGGATAACCTGGAGAGCTATACAAGTGATTACACTGTACAAGTTCTGGTGGGATACTGTTTGGTGTACATTTTCATGCAGACTTTTATGATCCCAGGAACAGTTTTCATGTCCTTACTTGCTGGAGCCCTTTTCGGGATCTTTAAAGGTGTGGCTCTGGTTGTGTTCACAGCAACAGCAGGTGCATCTTCTTGCTTCTTCTTATCCAAGATAGTTGGTCGACCACTCGTCTTCTCTCTCTGGCCTGAAAAGTTAGCTTTCTTTCAGTCCCAGGTGATTCATATCTCATATAATGTCATATCTAATCATCATATAACTTTTCTCATCGGTATTTATGTTCTTTCCACTTTTTCCAGGTGGCTAAAAGACGCGAACGGCTATTGAATTACATGCTTTTCCTTAGGGTAACCCCAACTTTGCCAAATACATTTCTAAATGTTGCATCACCAATTGTAGATGTTCCTTACCATATCTTCTTCTTGGCCACCTTCATTGGGATAATTCCTGCTGCATACGTGACTGTCAGGGTATGTCTCTTCAATTGCATTCTTCTGAAATTAGCATTTTCTTTAATTGTTACATGTGGAAGTGTTAAGTGCTTTGATTGGAATATATAACATTCTAGTGCCATGATATCAAATATGGACATTAGTAACTAAAAAATGGATAATGGGGTAATAAATAGATTGTCAAAATATAAGGACATTAGTAACTAAAATTTCGGTCTTGTAGTTTTCTTAATCTGAAACACAATCTTGTTGCAGATAGCAAAAATTTTCTCCATTTCATGTTGGCTTGAAGTTAGAAAAGCAAAATATGTGATGCATTCACTAGCCAGTAAAAAGCTTAAAAGTTAATATACCGAATGAGCTGAAGTTGCAATGTCCCCTGAAATTGTTTTTCTGAGAGATGAATCTTGTTTTTCCTATTTTTTTTCTCTTGCAGGCAGGAATAACTCTTGGCGAGTTGCAATCGGTTGGTGATCTGTATGACTTTCAGTCCATAGCAACTCTGTTTCTCATAGGTGTCGTAACTGTTACTCCCACACTGATGGGGAAGGGGAAGGGGAAGGTGAAGAATACTAAATCGTAAATTTTTTGCTGATATATTTGCTCTCATCCCTTGTAAATGCTTCATCTCTATTCTTCATAGTCGTTTCTTAGCCAGCATTCTGTAATTGCCCTAAAGATTAATATGTACCGATGCTTTCTGTGGAGAAGGTTTGAAAAGGTTCTGATCCTTTAGATGGAGACTTGTGATGAGAGATCATCGAGCGTGTGCAGATTTTTCTAAAATTCATCCACTAGGCGTTGCGTTCGGATGTAAATCGTTAGTTTGCTATAGGGTCATTGCATTCAAACTTTATTATATTGTTCAAGTTGTTGGTCTTAATATCTGCCTCATTCTTAAGTTGTTGGATCAAGTGGAATGTGAACATTCTGAAGGCAAAGTAATTGACTTCCACAAATCATTGCTTGATCTCTGGCGAATGATGGGAATTGTTTTCATGCTGCAATCTATGCTGGTATATTGCTGAGTTTTATTTCTTGTTAGATTTTCCCTAATCATGATATAAGAAGGGCAAATTGCAACAGTTAGATGGTANAAAAACTAACTAATTGTAATGTGCAACTTCCTAAAAGTAGCTGATCTATGATAGATAACTTTTAAAAAGTAATAATTATTTGCTGGCATGTAATATCTAAAAGTAGCTAATTTGTTATAAGCAATTTTTGAAATACAACTAAATATACTGATAAATAACTTCCTATTGGTAACTTGAATTAACAGTTTAAAAATAAAATAAATTGCAATAATCTCAAAGGTTACAATAAAGGCTGCAATTTTTTCGCCCCGACAAAAAAATGTTGGGTTAGGCTTCTTAAACTATCATGTTTGAGCATGTAAAATTTAGAATTAAAATTAACGACGGATTAAAGAAAAACAGCAACTAGATGACAATCACAAAATAGCACCTCCGTGAAACAGTCGCATCACATTCAACACCATATTCATAAAATAAAATTTATTCTTTTCTTTCCCTTTCTACAAAACTTACACATATCAATTGCAGTCTACATTTCACGTGGCCGATATATCAACCAAAGGCGCGCTAAAACTAAAAGTACAAAAAGGAACAATAGAGTGGTGACACAAAAAACTGAATCCGACATCTATTGGTTCTTTTTTATCTTCAGAGTGGACGAAGAAGAGAAACTGGAAGAAGAAGATGAGCGTTTATCTTGGTAAGAAGCTCTAAGTATAAATAGAAACGTCTCCACCAGCATTGCCCCAACCAATCCAAGAATGCCACCAGCAGCATTCTAAAAATCAAACAAGATCATTATCAATTTATCGATAAGTTACAGTGCAAATTGCTATTTTGTGAACAGAAGTAAAAAATTATAATTCCTACGCAAAAGTTACCATAGCAGGACTGCTGCCGAACAATGCCCTGAATGCTGCGTATCCAAGTAAGTATCCCGAGAACATTGTTACCACCACATGCAATCCTGTAAAAAGTGAACAAGTTTGGCTATCTCAATCCATTATGTGTGACAGACTATACAACATGAGTGCACCTTAGGCATTTTGAAAGCTTCAATGCTATTCAAACTTGAGATTCACACCTTCGACAGGTAAGATGGGGGTAGTTTCTTGGTTTTGAGTAGCTAACGGCTAAGGAAATTGAGAACTACTGTGTAAAAAAGCAAATGTCGTGCCAACTATTGCAATAAACATAATGAGAAAAATGGACCGAAGAAAATTTTGATTGTCGTGTAATAAGAAATAATTATGTCTGAGAGAAACAAAATGAATAAACCAATTAAGTGGAGGAAAAAATAAGTAGAATAAAGAAGACTCAGACGCAACAAATAAATTACAGGCACAGCAGAAATAAATGTTGTACAGAATAATTCTCATGAAAACATAAACTCATTTTCGACAGGCAGCTGAACCAAACTGATTAACAGAGATCATTGGATATAAAAGCTCAAGTTGCTGATGGAAGCACTTTTGTCAGACGTTCTCAGGCTAAGGTGACTAGTGCCACAATCTCTTGAGTGTATGTGTAACTGAAATAGAGACCAATAAACGGGACACTACTATAGACGTACTTGCAGCTTTCTGATGTTTTGGGCTCACTGGCAGTCACACAATTTTGAGAAGAAAATTGTGGGACTGTTTATCAAGAGGAAAATAATTGTGAGGCTACCAGACTAACGATATACTTTCTGTTTATACATCTGAGGCAATACAGATAAATTAATGAGGTATCTCTAATTCCTTTCGAATGAGTTTCTGCAAAGATCTCCTTCTGAAGGTTATATAATGAACTCAAGGGTGCATATTTTCCATAAACCCCACACATATTTACTTCACCTCGTCGGCCCTTTACACGAAATGCCCATACCTTTTCCATGTTAAGATGCCGATTTTAATTTTCTCAATAAGTTCCCCCGAATAAACACTCACACATTTTACACACAACAACCGTAGACAATTAAACAGCAAATAATACAACGATCATTCCACAATAAATCCCTAAAGGAAGCATTACTCCACAAAACACTATTTATCACAAAGAAACAGACGAAACATAACATAATCCTTGCGTTTTCCATATAAACTCTTAACGCATACAAAATCTACAAATTGATACCTTTTTTCCAAACAATAGATATTCTTACTCCAAGAAATGACAGAAACATATTTCATTTTCAACTACCAATTGCTATGTAACCGAAATAACACCACTGTTTATCACAAGAACTAAAGCGCACATAATCTCAATCTGTTCTCCTAGATACAAAATACTTATCCTCAAATCCATTGTAAGATGCATCTGAACACATCATGAAAACCGAAACAAACATAATGCAATAGCAACACTGAAAGAAAAAGGGAAAATTTACCAAAGCCCAACTGATCCTTGTAAGAAGAAAATGGCTCTTCCACAGTCTTTCTAGGAGTAATGTCCTTCACCAATTCTTCATACGCCTTCTTCTCAGCTGCCTCCTGTAGCTTTCTCAATCTCACCTTCAACTCCTCACTCTAGCAACCAAACCAAATTAAAACGGAACAACAATCAATCGCATGAATCGGAAGCACAAAAATAGACAGAGCTGCGAAAATGAAGGGCCCTAAAAACACAAACACCTGCTGAAATATACCTTTTCCCTGGGCTTAGGGCTGGTAAAGATGAAATTTGAACCGGAGAGGAGAGAGGACAAATCGGGTCGGCTTTCGCGTTCGGATCCGAACCATATCATTCTCAGGGACTTATAGGGTACGGTTGAGTGCGCCGAAAGGGAGGAGGAAAGGTCTCTGAGATCCTTGGGAAGATGAGAATCTGTGGAGGCGGCGGTGAGGAATGAGCGGATGACGTCGGTCGTGGATATGATCAGGCCGTCGCCACCGCCGGCGGTGGCCGCTGGCGGGAGGTTGGTTGATAGTTTGACGGAATCTGCTGTCTCCATGGCCATTTGGGTTGATATTGAAAGACTCTGGTCGGCGAGTTTGGTTCAATTTAACTGTTGACTTTGGGTTTTCAGATTATTATTAGAAAACTTTTTGCCAATGTTACACACACCAACTTCCATAATGATATGATCAGATTATGTGTACCGAACATAGTTGAATAAAACGACAGAAATGGATGGCAACTCAGACAAATTACATGGCCCTGAAGATTATAAAGATGCAGGAGAAAGAAAAAGGTCCAATGTTTGCATAAAAATTAAGGACACTATAATCCACATTTCATAAAAATCACTGGTAACAAACACACGCACGCGCGCGCACAGACTGTCAGCTTGCCCAACGCACTCCTTACGTGTTTTCAAGAATTGAGATTAATACAGAAAAAACGCGAGTACACATCAATCCAATTTACTCCCCAAATTCCCAACTTTAGTAGGATTTAACCTATTCAAATGCTTTGAGAACTCTGGACTTAAACTATCCTCCAAGTTCCACAAACAAAATATTAAGTATCTTGAGTAAAGAATGTATTACATAAATATGTTCCTGATACTGATTACTCATGAAAAGAAAATGCCTTCAATCAACTTCATTAGAGAAACTGGGCAAACATTGTCAATTTGCCGTAAAGTAGGACCAAATTCCAGTTTCTATCCAGATTGATGTTGCGATTAAATTGAATGGAACTAACGAAATAAATCTTCCAATGCACTAAGCTGTTTTCATCCTATGTGCAAGTTAAAAACATTACCCTCAACCTTTCTTCGAGAATACTGATGATCTGATCCTTGGAGTAGGCTCGAAATGCGATCGATCGACGGAGGAAGCGAACGGAGCTCGCGTGAAGGATTTCGCGATCGACGGAGGGAGGTCGCGTGGAGGAATCGTGCAGTATAATCGCCGCTTTGCGAACCGGTATTTTTTTGGGGACGGCCAAATTGGATTAAGGTTTTCTTTTTTTGTCAAGTATTTAAATCAGGAAGCATTGCATCTTGTTGAATGGATTGGGGGATTTACAAACACCCGTATATATAATAGTTATAAATAAATTTTATAAATACAAAGAGTTTTGAAAAAATAAAAATATAATTTTTATATTATAATTTCAAATATTTTTCAAAAATTTATATTACTTTTTTGTATATTAAATATGAATATCAAACAGAGGATTGTGGAAATTATAACAAATAAAGAAATTAAGTTTTAAATATATTTAGAATTTAAATGGAGTGAGCGTTTTATACTTTTAAAAGTGCTATGGATAAAAGTACATACATACATAAATTACTTTGAAGTACAAAAAAGTGATGTAATCAAGTAGCATATATGTTATTTCACTAAAGTAAAAAATGGTTTTTGCCAATGATCAAGAGATTTAACTAATTTTGAAATGACTAATTGAGAGCTACAATCACCTTAATGATACAAACTGGTTGTGGGCGCTCGGTTATAATAACATGAAATGAAATCACTAACGTTGAGTACGTTGCATATACGTTATTTCATGATATTAACAAAGATCTTATTATAAAAGTCGTTGTACTTCACGAAGCGTTTTCCATGCCAATAATGACTTGTACAAGATCGAGACCATACCAAACATTTAACAAAGTTGATAGAATGGTGGCTTAAGGGCTCAATGAATACCTCAAAATTGTCACACCAACGGATGCTCCTCCATCATTCTCTCTTGCCAATAACAACTCCAAAACAAGTCATTCTTAAGTTTTGGACCTCATTCATTTTCTCCACACAAACTCATCCACCTTTGAGTCCCCATTTTCCCTTTATCCCAAATACACAAAAAAGGAAAAGAAACCCCTATATGTACTCTCAACCATACAAATATTTTGTATTCTCTTTCACCCTCCTCCCAATCGCCTGGCCTCAGGGCAATGGCAACGGGCTCCGTCCAACCTTTGCCTCCGGCTCTGCCGCCGCCAGCACCGCCTCAGCCAATCACGGCGCCTTATGGGTACCCGCCCTTCATCATTGTTCTCACCTCTCTCCTACTCCTTATCTTCTTTCTGGCCTTCTTCTCCATCTACTTCTGTCGCAGCTTTTTCGGCTCATGCACGAGCCTCCGCGGCGGCTTCACAGGGGACGGCGGCGCAGGTCCCACCGCCCGGCCCTCCCCTGAGACACCCGGTCCAGGCCTCGACCCTGTCCTCGTCCGATCATTCCCCACCTTCGCCTACTCGACCGTCGAGGGCTTCCAGAAGGAAAAGTATGGGCTCGAGTGCGCTATCTGCCTCGTCGAGTTCCAAGGCGATGACGTGCTCCGGCTGTTGACCACGTGCTACCATGTGTTCCATGAGGAATGCGTGGACCTTTGGCTCGGGGGCCACCGTACGTGCCCCGTGTGCCGACGGAACCTCGACTCCCCTGGGACCCAGTCGCCCGTAATGTCCCCAAGCCGCGGTGACGAGGCGACGGGGGTGGGGTCCGAAAGCTATACTATTACGATTAAGGAGGGAGACGAAGAGGACAAGGGAGAAAGTGGTGACGTAAAAAAGACCGTGAGGTCGCACTCGACGGGGCATTCGTTGGGCGCGGATCTAGATAGATATACTCTAGTGCTGCCGGAGCACGTGAGGTTGAGCATCATTAGGGGTCATCACAATCCAAGCCATAGTTGGCCTACGTTCGAGAATTCGAACGACACTAGAGATAGTAATGGTGTCGGTGATCGGATTCCGACAAGGTTAGACGGTGGAGATGGAGGAGAAAACAAAGAATAGATTTTCCAAACGGATTCTTTTTTGGATTCTTTGATTATGCATTGCTTCCCCTTCTAATTCTATGCACGAAGAAAAATGAATTGCAGAGGAGATGAAATCGCATTAAGTTAAGGATGGTGTATTCAATCAAAATTTTTAAAAACTTTATTTTTAGAATTCTGTAAACTTTTTGAGATTTCTTTTTTTCTTTTTCTTTTTTATTTTTCTTCTGAAATGCTAGATGCAATAAATAAGCGAGGTAATTACAAACTAGAAAACAACTAATACTGCTGAATCAAACTATAAAATTTGAATCAAGAAAAATTGTACAGAGGCAGCCTAGAACTAAACTAACTCCTACTATAAACTAACAAGAAAAATCACAACACAACTACCAACATCCCATAAAGGGAGACTCAAAAACTCCAACAATGGAGACTAAGAGCATCTCCAATGCTATTGTTGAAAGGAAAAAAAATGAATGTCGTGTCATCGTTGAAGACAATGTTTTCACATTTTTATCTCCACTGGACTCTGTCATGGTATAATTTTTTGTGACGCGTAATGACTACTGTGAAGTCCACTGTTTGATTTTTATCTCCACTGGACTCTGTCATGGTATAATTTTTTGTGACGTGTAATGACTACTGTGAAGTCCACTGTTTGAAAGCAAACAGTGTATTCGACCTTAAACGTGTCAAATTTGTATTTATTTGATATATACAACTAACACGAATTTTATATTTTAAAAATTAAACCATGTTGTATTTACTTGATACATAAAAATAACACAATTTTTATATTTTAAAAATTAAATCATTTTGTATTTACTTGATACATATACATAAAAATAACATTGAATGTAAACACGATTTCTATAAATTAAACCATTTTGTATTTACTCGATACATATACATAAAAATAACATTGAATGTAATTACAATTATGTTACAGTGTAAAAATTTATATTTACTTGATACATAATATAAAAATTAAACCATTTTGTATTTACTTGATACATATACATAAAAATAACGTAATTACAATTTTTATAATTAAAAAATTAAACTACGTTACACCGTGTTACAATTTTTATAATTAAAAAATTAAACTACGTTACACCGTGTAAAAAATTGTATTTACTTGATACATAATATAAGAATTAAAATATTTGTATTTACTTGTTACATATACATAAAAATAACGTAATTACATTTTTTATATTTTAAAAATTTGTATTTACTTGATACATAATATAAAAATTAAACCATTTGTATTTACTTGATACATATACATAAAAATAATATTGAATGTAATTATAATTTTTATATTTTAAAAATTAAACTACGTGTCAAATTTGTATTACTTGATACATACAGATAACAAGATTTTTATATTTTCAAAATTAGACTACGTTGTATTTACTTAATATTTTTCTACCGTAAAAATTTGATTTTCTTACTTTTATTGCTTATTTAGTTTTGTAAAGATGAAAGCATTTTTTAAAGCGTAATTAAATAATTAAAATCTCAAAGGTTGGAGTCTCAATATGTTTTATCTAATGAATCTGGTTAATCTTTTATAAGTTGGTTTATAATTTTGTTTTTACTTGATACATAATATAAAAATTAAACCATTTGTATTTACTTGATACATATACATAAAAATAATATTGAATGTAATTATAATTTTTATATTTTAAAAATTAAACTACGTGTCAAATTTGTATTACTTGATACATACAGATAACAAGATTTTTATATTTTCAAAATTAGACTACGTTGTATTTACTTAATATTTTTTTACCGTAAAAATTTGATTTTCTTACTTTTATTACTTATTTAGTTTTGTAAAGATGAAAGCATTTTTTAAAGCGTAATTAAATAATTAAAATCTCAAAGGTTGGAGTCTCAATATGTTTTATCTAATGAATCTGGTTAATCTTTTATAAGTTGGTTTATAATTTTGTTTTCTAGAAAATAAATAAACGTACACATACAAATGATAGAAGGAAAGTGAAGCATTGGAGAGAGTTTTATAATGTTATATTATATGACGTCAACAGCGACATTATAACATTGACCGTCATGCACTGAAGATAAGTGCATGATGCTCTAATAACTCCAACAAATGGACAATAACCACTAGAACAGAAACACAATATATATATATATAGAGAGAGAGAGATTGATTCCAATGCATCCACTTATTTAAAGTGAGAACGTGAGACTCATTTTTAGCCACAAGATTTGGTACATCATGTGTGGCCAAAATTTACTCTTTTCTTTTTATTATTTTAATTATTAAATATTTTTTTGACCCGTTGACTTCCGGCGTTGACCGTTGACTTCCGACGAAATCCGTTGACTTCTGGCGTTGACCGTTGACAACTAACCTTCCAACTTGGTTAGTTCTATGTAGTTGCTAGGCTAGTTGTCTGTAGTTGCTAGGTTAGTTGTCTGTAGTTGCTAGGTTAGTTCTCTGTAGTTGCTAGGTTAGTTCTATGTAGTTGCTAGTTTAGTTCTCTGCAGTTGCTTTTTTTTTAAACAAACAACGCCCCGGAAGGGCGGGGGATTGGGCACTCTGCAGTTGCTAGGTTAGTTCTCTGTAGTTGCTAGGTTAGTCAGTCAGACAGCTGCCGGGCCATCTTGGCTGGCCAAAGAGGTCTCTGTTAATCACGCTCTAGCCGGGCAGCCATAACTCATCCACCAGACTGTGGTAAGTTGTCTCTTTATATCTCAAGGATAAAGAGGTACGATCCTTGTAGAACAGATCCTGTTCAAGTAAGGTCGTTAGTTAGTAGTTGCTAGGTTAGTTATGCTAGGTTAGTTATCTGTAGTTGCTAGGTTAGTTCTCTGTAGTTGCTAAGTTAGTTCTCTGTAGTTGTTAGGTTACTAGTTGCTAGATTAGTTCTTTGTAGTTGCTAGGTTGGTTCTTTGTAGTTGCTATGTTAGTTCTTTGTAGTTGCTAAGTTAGTAGTTGCTAGGTTAGTAGTAACTAGGTTAGTTCTCTGTAGTTGCTAGGTTAGTTCTCTGTAGTTGCTAGGTTAGTTGTCTATAGTTGCTAAAAGTTGGACGCATTTTAAGAGCTGGTTGCATTTGATCCGCCCTATATATATATATATATATATATATATAAACACCTACAAGCTACTAAATAGAATTCACCCTCCCCATACACCAACAGACCTCCACGGAAACCGACAACCCACACCAAAGCAAAAGGAAAAATCTGAGACAGAGAAAACATGCAAAAATCATGACCCATATCTAATAACTCCAAATACCAAATTGGCTCAAATACGAGTAGGAAATTGGAAATTCAAATTGGTTACCGACTAGTCAGATCTAGTAGATCCATGGGCCCCCCGACCAAGGGTCTGACTCGGATGGTTGTCACTTCCCCACAATACTCGGTCTCCCCTGCTAGCAGCTCTGTGAAGAGGAATAAGACTCACGCGAGTCCGACTCCAAAACTGGCCGAGAAGGTGAGGCTCTTGACGGGGCCTTGGATCCTTGGTGCCTGCATCGGAAACCTAGAGATGCCAAAGGAACATGGGGAGGCCGGAAGAAACTTGCCAGTGGGTACTCTGCTTTTTTCCTTTCGAGAGAAAAGTTTATAGAGATTGGAAATTATTGAGGCTTCTCATTTATCTTTGATGAGTTATATAATTTATTTATTTTTTATTTATCACAAATGTTTAACGCGGTTCTTTCTTTTATTTATTTATTTATTATCACTATTTTATGTATGGTTGCTTTTATCCTCTCATTTGTTTACTTGTGAATTTGACTTTTCAAATGTCAAATATTATCCGTATAGTTTGCAATTCCTAAGAATTTCACTTTTATCACTGTCTTTTGACAACGTGTGTGTCTTGTAAAAATATATCCTAATAATATTTTTCTAATACTCAAACATGATGTAAAAAATAAATAAAAAAAATAAAAAAAGAGAAATTAAAGATTGAACAATAATCACATAACATGTCATGACCGGATTGATTATGAGTGTCATTCCTGTTAGGTTATGTGCGAAACATCGATCGACGTGCATAATCAAATATCTAAGAATTCAATCCTAAGCACAACATATCTTAAGTTAGGATATTGGAATCTTACGGTTTAAAATTTATTTGTCGCCTTTAAGAGATGGTAATGCTCTATGAAACCGCGCGAATGAATCACATCTGGATCTTCTGCCGTATATCCGGATACTTCTCCAAGCTCATCTTTTGTGGGCGACAATTGCTCGGATCTCCCTCAGAGCCTCACGTGTGAACTAAAGTCGGGAAAGAAGGAAGAAGATTTTGTGTTTTTAGAATACTATTTTTTTTTCTTTCCTAGATCTTCATGTTTTTTCCCTCTATCATTCTTGCGTGTTTTTAGCAGAGAAATCAAGAGAAACATTGTTTGTGTACTGAGACTCTTATGATTTGGTGTATTATAGGCTATAATAAAGACCTAGAGGAAGAGTTAATTAATACACCCCATAAGATTATGTAACTAAGGTTCTGGTCCACCTAAAAAAAAATATTATTGAAATTTCTATTTAACCCCATATTATATTTACTTCGGCTCCATATTTATTCACTAGATTTATCTTCTATGTTTAAGATATTGCATTATTTAATTAATTTAACTACTGACAATATACTTAATTAACTTCTCATTTTCAAAAATTAGTTTAACTACTGACAATATAATTAATTACTTTTTAAATTTAAATATAGTTTTTTTAACAAGCACCGATGTAATACAAGAGAATTGTTCTAATAAATTATAATATATTATAATTATCATACATATCAACTAATTATTCTCTAACACTTTCACCTATTTTTATATTATATATTTGTTGTTGCTTGTTTTGATAAGCAGTAATCGCTCCTATATATAATTCTCCGAATGTGCTGAGTCTAAGTGGCATACTTGCACGCTTTGAGATCTTAGGTGACAAATTTCTATGATTTGTTATTTGGTTTTGATGAATTTTAATTTATTTTCAATTCAAAATTAACTAGACTTGGACTATCCATAAATATACGGGATATTTATGGTCCCTTTCCAGAGTTATAATTATGTTTTAATAATATTTCTATTGTATACGTGATTTTGTAAGGTATAATTTTTTTTTTCATTCTTTCTTTTAAAATTATAACAAATTTACTAAATTAAATTATATATATTTATAAATAAATTTTTTATTTATTAATTTTTTTTATATATAATATATCTAATTAATCATATCTTGATGAGCTTCAATTTGACATCTATTTTATAGATACTAAATAAATAAAATTATTTAAACTAACTTAACTACAAAGTAGTTATCTGATATAAATTTTTTAAAAAATTTAATATAATATGATAAGTCGTGTAAATGACGGTGTCATTTTAAATATAAATAATAATATACTTTTTTAAAAAGTATTTAAAACTAATACAATTTTCGTTGTTATTATTATTTAATTTGAAATATAATTAATTTTCTTAAAAAGTACTCGTGTAGTACACAGGGTAATGTACTAATCTATATCTATATCTATATAAAAAGAATAACCATTTACTAAAAATAATAGCAAAAATGTCAATGAACATTTAATGCATACTTTATTTAGAAACTTTTTAAATATATGCATTAATTGCTTTAATATACACATTTTCAAATCAGATGTGATTAAAAAGATTCTTTCCTTTAATAATTTTATTAACAAATGCAATAATTCTATTGATATCCAGTATAATAAACTATAATTTGATTTTTCGTGATTGGTTTGGTAATATTTTGGTCAACATAAACATGAAAACAAATTTTAAGTCTTAACAATATTTTTAATTTTTTTCACAAATGTTGACTTTCATCCTAAAATATTTATAAACAATCGTAACATGTTAAATAATTTTCTCCGTCTAACTACTTAGCCGAAATCAAGTTGGTGAATTAATATTCATAACCTTTATTAAATTATTAAAACAAATAATTTTTAAAATTAAAATAATTTATCATTTACGAGACAATAATTACATCATTAAATAATTTATTAATGACTAAATAATAAAACTAAAATTTGTTAACTATTCTTTACAGTTTCAACATTTGATTTATTTGTATATTATTATCAACCATGATAATTTTATCATTTCTTGTTTTTATTTGTTTCCATATTTAGTTTATTGTAAAATATATATTTATATTGCATAGTATGTTAAATAAACTAATAAAGCTTAGGATGCAAATTAGAAATCCCTTGATTGTGTAAGGGTTTATTATTTGACAATTTTCTAAATCCAATGTTTTTAATTATTATGAGAAAATTAAATTCTAAGAAACATGTGTGTGTATTTTGTAAACATTTATACACAAAAGTTTATTTTAAACTTCATTACATAACTAAGAAGAAGAAAACTACTTCTAAAACCTTTATAAATAATAATAATAATGACATTATATGACAATAAATATTATAATAAAATAATAATTGAGTATTATATGGTGAACAATAATAAGCATAATTTTTATTTTATTTTTTATATCGATGAATAAATATATATTGTATAATCAAATTTATATTAACTAGTACGTACCCGTGCGATGCACAGGACAAAGATATTAAATGAGTTATTTTCACACTCTTGTCCATTTAAGTTTAAAAAATAATAGGGTTAATATCTATTTTCTACCTCTTTTAATCAACGTTAAGTCTAAAAAACATTAGGGTTATTATAATTCTTTTTCACATCTTTTAACCAGCGTTGTTTTTTTTAGTAAGAACATTAAATATGAGCATGTTAAGGCTAGCTTGTAATTAATATATTATCTCACTAAAATATTTATACTAATAAAAATTTAATTTTAGCATATAAATTTATCCCTTGATATAAGAGAAAGTAACAGTTTTACTTATTGTTGTTAAGTATATAATATTTAATTATTATTTTATTATATAATAAAAATGAATATTGTTAAATAGTGTAGTAGAATTGTTATAAAATTATATGAATTATTTTTTTTTACAATATGGATTTAATATCTTTAAAGGATTTGATAATGTAACTATAATATATTCTTAATGATATAATAATATGAGATACGGATTTACATAATACTATGGATTTATTCCTTAAATGTTAAGATATTGAATTAGGTAATATATGATTCGCTAATTTGTAATATGTCTCTTTTTATATTTAAAATAATCATGTGATTGAGTAGAGATAACAATTATCTAGAAATTCCTTCATTTAAGGAATAATTTTTAAATTGATCCAAGTGTTGAATGCAGTTCGATTTTCTTGTAACTAAAATGAGAAGAGATTTTGATTTTAAATTTTCACTTCAAAACCACACATAAATTTGGATGCAGATTTTATTAAAAATAAAATGAGAAGAAATTTTGAATTTCATATTCACTTTAATATCTGTCGAAATTTTCAAAAATGAATTCAACAAAACCCATAATTTTAGGGGCATTTAATGCTATCCTATTTTATGATATAAAATATCTAAAATTTTTTAAATATGGTGTGCAATTAATTATTTTAAAAGATGAACCGCTTTTGTTACCAAAAACTGTGGGCACAATTTTGAATATACATCCCGTCCAAATATCAATTTTATTTTAAAATAAAAATTGCACGCGGTTTTAACCAATCTACACACTTTTTTTGAAAGAAAAAATTATTCATTAAGATTGGAAGAATTGGTTAGAAATTATACAACTATTTGTTTCGTAAATTTGTATCCAATTTGCACAGTTCTTAAATTGATTTATATTTAGAATTATTTTCATAAATAATTGACACATTTTTTGCATAAGAATTTCTAAATTTGTTACCAAAAAAGATATGATTTAAATTTTAGTAAAAAAATGAAATATGATATGAAAAAAATGGGATTCAAATTTTGTCATAAGAATCTCCAAATTTGTAACCGGAAAAATAGGATTCAAATTTTGTTTCTAAAGATTTACATGTGTTTTTTTCGAAATTTCCATTAATAGTAAATCAAACATTATATTTATTTGGTCAAACTTTCTATTAATGTATTTTTCCAACAACCTCTTTATATATATATAGATATAGATATAGATATAGATATAGATGTAGATATAGATATAGATACAACGTGTTAGCATAATAATATATTAATTAACATGTCAACATTATGACTAAAATAAAATATCACTCATTGAAATAAGTGAAAAATTGATGATCCAACCCTATTATTTTTTACTAGAACATACAAACCCTATAAAAATGACTCAATTAATATGTGTCTCGTGCATCGCATGTGCTATGCACTAGTACTTAGTAACACATATATATTTTTTGGAAGAAATATAATGTTTTAATAAAATTTATTTAGTTTTATATATTTTTTAAATTCATTATTTTAATAATATATTAGTTTGTTGAACGTGTGATATTGTTAATCTAAAAATAACTGAGATACGATACTAGAGTTCATGGGGTAAAAGTAAAACAAATTCAACAAACTAATCACTCAATTATCGGGAGTCGAAATGGAAGCAGTCGAGAAAAATAACTGGAAAAACAAATTCAACAAACTAATCAGCACAATGCTCCTTTAATCTTGTAAACCTCTTCAAACCATTATAAATCTCTGCGGTGAGTTTGTAGCGTGTACTGCGTGTTTTTTCATTTTTCACCTGAACAATGTACGGATTAATCGCTTCAAGGCGTTTGCAAAGCAAATACACTTCTTTGAACTGGTTCAGCTCGTTCAGTGCTTCAAGGTACTAATCATTTTTGGTTTTAAAGAGGGATTGAGGTTTTCTGGTTTGCTTGTTTGTATTCGAAATTTTGATGGCTTCGATGATCCGAGCATGAGACTGTTAAACGTGGTGAAAAGTTGAAATCTTTATTTGATGGTCGATTGAGTTTTATTATTTGCTAGGGATTTTATGTTGATGGTAAAAAAAAAAAAAGAAAATTCTGTTTTATAAGATAACCAATCATATGTTTGAACTCTGATGAATTATGGTTGGACAGTAGCACTTGGACTACAAAGCTGGTGGGTAAAATCTGTTTGGTTA
This sequence comes from Striga asiatica, assembly GCA_008636005.1. Taxonomy (NCBI): domain Eukaryota; kingdom Viridiplantae; phylum Streptophyta; class Magnoliopsida; order Lamiales; family Orobanchaceae; genus Striga; species Striga asiatica. The sequence goes on along the minus strand of BKCP01009403.1, from coordinate 120,995 downwards.
TTAAGAATCTTTTTTGGGGATTTATGGTAAGAGATTGAGGATTTTGGGTGAGTTTGTTGTGTTCAAAATTGGATGGTTTGGGTAGTGATCCGAGCATGAGACTGTTACAGTGGTAAAAAAATGGAATTTTTTCCATGGTTGATTTAATTTTATCATTTGCTGGGGATTTGATATGAGGTAGAAAAAGATCCGTTTCATAAAATAAATGATCATGTTTTCAAACTCTGATGAACACCGTAGAGTGATTGGATAGTAGCACTTGGGCTACAAAGCTGGTGGGTAAAATCTGTTTAGTTTTCAAGAATCT